>BTPG01000002.1:272328414-272338414 GCA_036245525.1 Semisulcospira habei | reverse complement strand
CCAGGTTCCCATTGAATTAGTGACGCAAATTGCGCAACTTCTTCTCACTGCTAGACAGTATACACCGCGTGTAAACTAATAAGTAATTCTCATTATATGAAAGAAGATTGATGTCTGATGGGCGCCACACTCCGACCCGTCGCCTGGATGGTTCTTGCTGGTGTGCGTATTTTGATTGTTTTCCACAACCTTCTTTGGCACTGACCGGGGAGGGTTGTGGGAGACGCTCGGGTTGCGCCGGTACGGGCTGTCCTGGCTCTGAGTCGGACTGTTGTTCCTGTCATATATTTGAGCCAGAATGAGATTATTCATACGGGACTGATGTCATCCAAATGCTCAAATTCATGATTATCAATTGGTTAGTAATACAGAACTCTATTGCTGTCGTAACTGTGAAATGTGTGTAGTTTTGATTGCGAAGTAGAACCTTCAATATATATACTCAAAGTGATTTTTAAACTCAATTTGTACCTGAGAAATCGGTGACTTACTGCACGATATAAATTCATGTACGTTTTTCTGATACAGCTAACGTGTCTAATGTGTGACGTCACGACGGAGTCTCAACCACGTTTAGTTCGTATTTGTTGTGTGCTAGACCGTAACGGATCAGAGACACCCAGCGCGTGAGTCTCTTTGTGCGACGATTAGTCGCGATACAATCACACAACATAATCCTTTTACTAAGAGGTTCAGGATTTGCACTTGACCCCTGATGACTGATCAGTGTGTGATGACTGACTTAGTGGTCAGTGTGGATAGACACACCCGCGTGCAATTCTCATCGAAATGCGCGTATAATTATGACAATTGCAGCGCTCTGTGACTTTACAAACTGTGTTAGCCTGTGTATTGAACAGGAGTGCACAACTTAGTCGCTATTAAAGTGATTCTTATCACTGACTGTGTCGGTAGCAAATAGAATAATATTACTCTGGTACGCTTCATCGCGTTTTTGTTTTTAGCAACGGTACGTTGCGAACGCAGAGACCTATATCTGCAGACTTTTGTTCACTTACATCTACGATCCGCTATTATTTTTATTTTTATTTTTTTCTTCCTTTTTGTAATCTTTCGCGCATGTTTCAGTGCTGTGTTTTGACCACTGATCTGCATGCCACATAGTGACACTTTTATTGTTGTTTAAACTGTCATTTAGTTTGTTAGAATATTTGAAATTAGTATTTGGTTGCGAAGTTACCTAACATGTTTACTAGTGTCAGCGATCATTTGCTTAGAATAGGCCACCTCAATGTATATCACCTTTGCAGTAAAGTAGCAGACGTTACAGTACTACTCAACCAACCCTCCCCATATCATATATTTGGCTTTACAGAAAGTAGGTTGACAGAGAATATAAGTGACCAAGCTATCACCATACAAACTTTATCCGTTCATAGGCGAGATGCTTCAGCACCTGGTCATACTGGCATTTGTGCTTATGTTCACAATACTATTGCTAACAACGTGACACGACGATGTGACCTGGAATCCACCCATGTGGAAAGCCTGTGGCTTGAGATAAAAGCAACCGCCAAGTCAACCCCTTACCTTCGTATGTTTTATTTACAGAAACCCCGCAGCTAGTGTCCTGGCAAGATGATTTTGTTGTAATGGTTGACAAAGTACAAAACTCCAAGGGTGATATACATATTATACTCGGTGATTTTAATGTTGATTTATTGAAACCTGGCAACACGTCATGGAGAGATAAGTAATTGTACTTTACTTAACACCGGATTCTCAGGAGCCAAACTGATGCCCTAAAAGTGTTTATTTTTAATCTCTCTCACTCACTACTCCCTCAACGCTATCATAATTTCCACCTCACTGGCAACAAAACCATATTTTGAAACAAACACTGACTCATGAGAATCATCATCTGTATTGACGAGTAAAATAATGACCCAATTACCCATTGTCTTAAGTTGACCTTAATTAATTAACTAATTACGGTCATTAACATCCACACTGCCGTTTCTCTCAAATCGAACCAAAATCCTGACAGCGCACTCTGTAATAAATTAATGACATTTTACACACCCCAATAATTAGAAAATTACTCCTCATTGTCTCTCAATACTGTCAGAGTCGATTTCTGAAAAACTCACAAGCTCTCTCCCACACATAACATTCCAGTTCACGCAGACGGGGTGAAGGACTTGCTTTCACGGCGCCCATTCACAGGCCATGCTTGAAAAGATCTTTAGAAATTTGTACAGCAGGCAAGTGTGTGAATAGGGCTTCACCAACATAAAGGCTTGTACTGAGTAAATAGAGTCACATGAGCCCCCGCTTTACAACATTTTCAGTTATTTGTAGTGTTTGATGAATGAGTGGTGGACCAGACTTGCACAGAGGACCCAGCTTTGCGCTGACAATGGTGACTACAGGGGCTTCTACGAAGCACTGAAAGCAGTGTATGGCCCCAGGCACCTGGTACAAAGTCCCCTGCGAAGCGCGAATGGCCAGGCACTCCTCACAGATAATACCTCCATCTTGAACCGCTGGTCGGAATACTTTCAGAGCCTCTTCAGCGCTGAGCGCACTGTTCAAGAAGCAGTCGTCCTACAAATCCCACACCTCCCAGTAAAGGTTGAATTGGACGAACCGCCCACCGCTGAAGAGACCCTCACAGCCATCCACCAGCTCAAGAGTGGCAAAGCAGCAGGCATTGATGGAATACCGCCAGAGATCTGGAAACATGGAGGCACAGCACTGCACAACAAGCTCCATGACCTCTTTCTCTGCTGCTGGGAGAAAGGAACACTACCAAAAGATCTCCGTGATGCAGTCGTTATCACCCTGTACAAGAACAAAGGCGAGAAGTCTGACTGTTCCAACTATCGGGGAATTACCCTGCTGTCCATTGCTGGGAAAATCCTTGCAAGGCTGCTCCTGAATTGGCTGGTACCTGCCATCGCTGAAGACCAACTCCCAGAGGGCCAGTGTGGCTTCAGAGCAAACAGGAGCACCACCGATATGGTCTTTGTGCTGAGACAGCTACAGGAGAAGTGCCGCGAGCAGAACAAAGGGCTGTATGTAACATTTGTCGACCTAACAAAAGCGTTCGACACTGTGAGCAGGCAAGGCATGGAGCGACTTGGCTGTCCCCCAAAGTTCCTCAACATGATTGTCCAGCTACACGAGGACCAGCAAGGCCAGGTCAGACTCAACAATGACCTCTCAGAACCATTCCCTATTCTCAACGGCGTAAAGCAGGGCTGCGTGCTGGCACCAACCCTCTTCACCATCTTTTTTAGCATGATGTTGAAGCAGGCCACAGTGGACCTCGATGATGACGATGCAGTGTACATCAGGTATCGTCTCGATGGCAGCCTGTTCAACCTCAGACGACTGCAGGCCCACACGAAAACCCTAGACCAACTGATTCGTGAGCTGCTTTTTGCTGATGATGCTGCCCTCGTTGCACACACAGAGAGAGCCCTGCAGCGCATCACGTCTTGCTTCGCAGATGCTGCCCAGTTCTTTGGACTCGAGGTCAGTCTGAAAAAGACAGAGGTCCTCCATCAGCCGGCACCCAAGACAGTGTATCGCCCTCCTCACATCACCATTGGCGAGTCTGAACTAAAGTCAGTGCACCAGTTTACTTACCTTGGCTGCATTATCACGTCGGACGCCAAGCTGGACAAGGAGCTTGACAGCAGGCTGGCAAAAGCGAACAGCACTTTCGGGCGACTTTTCAAGCGGGTGTGGCACAATCAACAGCTGAAAACAGGCACCAAGATCAGCGTGTACAGAGCTGTGGTCTTCACCACCCTGCTGTATGGTCCCGAGTCCTGGGCCCTCTACCGCAGCCAACTACGACTCCTCGAACGCTTCCACCAGCGCTGCCTGCGTACCATCCTGGGCATTCACTGGAGTGACTATGTCACCAACATCGAGGTCCTTGAACAGGCTGAAACTGTGATCAACGAGGCTTTGCTGCTGCGGACACAGCTCCGCTGGGCGGGGCATGTCTCCAGGATGGAGGATCATCGCCTACCAAAGATCACCCTGTTCGGCGAGCTTGCTACTGGACACCGTGACAGAGGGGCACCAAAGAAGAGATACAAAGACTGTCTCAAGAAGTCACTTAGTGCCTGCCGAATCGACCACCACCAGTGGTCTTCGCTTGCTGCGGACCGTGACACCTGGCGCTCCACCATTTACAAGGCAGCTGTCTCCTTTGAGGACTCTCACAGAGCTAGCCTTAAGGACAAGCGGCTCAGGAGAAAAAACAGAGATGCCGCAGCTCAGAACCCTGGCCATACCTTCCCCTGCAGCCACTGCGGTCGAACCTGCCTGTCTCGGATTGGCCTCCGCAGCCACGAACAAGCCTGCAGACGTCGTGGGCAACTCCTATAAAATCTTCGTTCGCGAAGTCAAGCCAAGAGAGAGAGTGTTTGATTTCTCATTATGAGTAGGTTTGAGAGGCTTGTTTAACATTGAGTTACTGGTACATTCTCAGGCTCTGTTTGTTTGATGAGTACACCTGATACACAAATATGTACACACACACACACACACACACACACACACACACACACACACACACAGATTGACACACACTAACAACATCACGTTACAAATACACACACACGCATTAACACGTACACACACTGACACACACACACACTAACACGTACACACACGTACACACACTGACACACACACACACACTGATACACACACAGACACGCACACATGCATACAGACACACACACACACACACACACGCACACATACACACACACACACACACACACACATGCACACACACACACACACATACACGTACAGACACACGTGAATACCCCGACACACACAATAGCTCTCTCTCTTTCCACATAATTTTACTCACTATCTCTCTTTATGAGTAAGTTGGCAGGGTTTAACTGCAAACATTTTTCACGTCATGACTGAACCTGTTAGGTAATTTATTTATAATGTCGCCTTTAGGTTCAGAGAAAGATTTCAAAACTTTTTCAAGCAGTTCGATATTCATCAGACTAACATGGTATTCATGAAAAAACACTATGTTATGTCTAAACACGCCAAGGTATGTCTTATTTTTCATTATCGATATCGTGACCCCACAAAATGCTAATTGGTTTTGAACAGTGAATGGGAAAACACTCGCCCGCATAATCCCCTATGAGCTCATCACACAGAGAGAGGCCCGTCATAAAGTCAGTGAATATACGTCTTTTACCCTTGCTGTTTTAGGTCTGTGCTTATGACAACTGACAAACACTAGTAAATCTCTGCCCTTAACGCCACACACCACATGTCACAGTTGAATGCCCTATTCAATTTCAGGTGGGGGACATATCTTTTCAAATGCAGCACGCTTATAGCTGAGAGGTGTCATCTTAATACATCCGTCTTGTCAACAAGTCATGCATTTGTGGATGTTTCTGAAAACTGGAAAATTGGCTACTTACAACGTGTAGGTTACCTCTGCAATTTCTTAAAAGCTTTCAAGCTGAAAAGAGACGCATTCCTCAGAAAATCATACCTTGCTTTATACAGACAAAGTACAAAGTACATATACAACAGATCCTCAACCCCCCCCCCCCCCCACACACACACACACACACACACACAGACACATACACACACACACACACACACACACACACACACACACACACACACACAAACACAGACATGAATACTAACACACACACACACATATATACACACAGAGGACACATATACAGGAAGAACACAGTAAACAACACGGCTCGCAGTTAACACACACTGTAACCAGCATAGTGGCCTTTGTATAGCCGAGCGAAGCTATAGACAAGAAGCACCTGACTCAGACACATCCGACTTCCTCCCTTTGAGGAGGTAAAAACCAGGGATTATTTTTGCAAAAGACTTAGATTCTCAGGAGCCTCTTTCTTTGTAGGTTTAGATTCTTAAGATTTTATCTTAGTTAGATTCTCATGAGCACTGCTTTTTCAGGATTTCAGTCAACAGCCAAACATAAATACATAAATAACCTAAGTTTCTTTGGTACTGCGAAGTGGCCGAGAGGATACTTCTGGTTTAGTGATGTTTAGTATTGATCAAACTAAATTCACTGTGCCGGGGTTCGTTTCCCGATCGCGGCGTCCAGTTGATACTCTACACTACAGGGCTTTCACAGGAAAAGGTGAATGCGCTACCCACCAGGGTTAACCCTCTCCATAGGGGGTTAATAGCGCATGAGTTAACCCGGATTACATCGATTCCTGTGAAAGCAGGTGCAAGGTCACCAAAGCAGCCCTTTTATTAAATATTTTTTTCTCATAAATAGTTTTTAAAAAAATTCTTGGATTTATTATTACACACACACAAGCCTCACATGAGTCAGACAGGTGGGGTTGTTTCTTAAATCTGTGACGCATGTCATTGTAAGCCTGTTAAGGCAATCCTTGGGGTATGTCATATAATAGTCTATGGGAGACAACTTCTGTATAGTAGTTGTCTCTTCAGTGATTATGTCCCATGAGCAGAAAATAAATAGTGTGTTTTACCACTGAGTGAGTGCATCTGTGGTTTGAATTTAAATCCATCCAGCTCACATAGAAGCGGTAACACGGTGTAAACGTAAAACGTTACTGACAATATTGTTCAGTGTAACTTCCTAGAAAAACATGAATTTGCTTGTTAACAAATTTCAAAAATACCTACAAGATTGTTTTTTGTTTTAAATTTTTTAATTACAATATAAATGAACCAAGACGAATTACTTCTTCTAAATGATATCAATGCTGTAGAAAACAAAGACTTAGACTAAAAAAAAACAGCGTCTTTTGTCTGTAGTTGTTTCGGGGAAGTCAAAGGCTTATCTAGGAAAACAATACATGACAGAAGATATTGAATCTCTAACCACTGACGAGCTATTTAAACTTCATTCAAAATATGAAAACCACATCGCTTCACTAATGACTCGTGATTTGAGTCGATCTCTTGTCTGCCTATACACAAAAGCAGTGAGTCACTTTCTACCTGTGGATAGTGACAGCCTATCACACGACCTTGAAAGCAATCCTATTGTTTCAAGTTCAATTGGTAAATTAGCATGCATCATGTTTTACAAGTTTGGAAATTACCTTGCACCTGTCGTAACATTGCTTGTTACCGGGAGTCATATTGATTTTTCAAAATTAAATTTTACTGCAGAAGAAAATGGACGAAACCCAGACGACTCCACAACCGAACCCCAGTCCGGTCTTGACGCAGGTTCAAACTGTGACTAAGGTTAAAAGTCCAGGGAGGGTAGAGGCTGGAAAAAGATTCGCCGAATATAACAGACAAAAAAAATTACAGCTTCAAGCGCAAACAGAAAAGGCTCATGTAAATGACCCACCATCAGGACCGTCAGCACCGTGAGGACCGTCAGGACCTGTGTCAATACCGTCACACCCTCATCAAAGTGAGAGACAAACAACCCAGTCTAACCCTGGACCCCGAACCTCAAACAACAAAATATGTAGTTGCCGCATTTGTTGTCGGATTTGGTTACGTAGGTTACCAATTATATAAAAAGTACAAACCACAGACTCGTACAGTGACCAAAAAATCAGACACTCCAAAAACAAAACCAGAAGTCGCCACATTGCCAGTAACATCCAAAGCCGTTGACCCATTTTATATGGAGTAAATAAAAATATTATTTTAATTTTTATTGCCTAAGAAAATGAGCGACACAAAGAATATAATGAACCTTGTTTATCATTCTGCCGTGATAAGTGGACTAGCAGTAGCTTATTCTGTGCTAGGAAAAAGTCTACTCAAAATGAAATCAGCAAACCTGAGTAGATTAGATTTTGAAGACAGCGCTAAGCTAATTGTATATGTCACAGCATCAATTGCGCCAAAAGATTTTCTTGTAATTATTCCCAAAAATATTTCTATGTAAATAAAATAAGTATGGCGACTTTAGCAGTAATAATTGGAGGCGCGATGGTCAATGCCCTGGCATTCAGTGGGTCAAACTATCTCTTTTCAAAAGTAGGTAGAGAAGAATCAGCAGAAGAAATGAAAAAACACAATGAGGCGTCTGAAAAACTGGCACAAGCTCAACAAGATTATGAAAAGCAGCGAATTGAGAAACTTGATTTCATCAATGAAAAACTCCGTCTTGAAGGTCACGCACAACATACGTTTTCAAATACAGACGACGCAATTCGTGAGTATTTTTTAGTCACTGGTAATGACATGTTTACCCCAAAACCTAAACTAAGTGAGTATTACCAACCAAGCACACAACAAAGAAACGGGGAGATAATCTTTGTTCTAGTGGGAATGACATTTGTATTTTTTACTGGTCTTTATATTGCTAGAAAAAATGAACGTAGAAAATAAACTATCAAAAATATATTACTCCCCATCAGGGTATTGGAAAGGAGCAACAGCTATTCAGAAATTACATGCTGCTGTGGGCGGAGATATAACACTCAATCAAGTTAACTCACTCCACCCGGATCACCGCGATCTCGGTGATGGCCTGCACAACGCTTGCACTCTGATCACCGCGATCGCGGGTTGTGACGTTGGCCACCTTTTACAAGAACTGGGGATTTCTGAATACGATACTAACATGCCTAGTGTGCAGCCCTGTTTTCGTACAATGACCCTCATTCCTATTTTTATCACTAGGCCTCACAGTTACTGTAGTAGAGCGTGGTTTTCGAACATACTAGCTTTGCTTACATTTGCGAAACAACATGGCGTTTCTGCGTGCTTCACTCACAACAAGAGTGCAAAGTAATCATCAATTTACTGTCAGAGAAGTGATAGAAATCATCCAGATTGAGGATTCTGATGCAGAAGAGGCTGATGAAGACAGAGATAGTGATTTTGAAACAGCAGAGAGTGAGAAGAATGCGTCTGATTGAACTATTCGGTGGGTCACAAGTGAACTGATAACCGATTACACTTGGAAGTGCAGTGTGGAAAATAAATGGTATCTTTACTATGCTCCAGAATATACATTTTTAGGGTTAGTAACTCAAAATTTTGTATATGCATGCACTCATTTACTAATCAACTAACCTGAAAATTGTATTTACATTCATTAGACAGTTTTTTTTTAATGATTTTTTTTCTAACCCATCGAAACAGCCAGTATACAGAGCATTGCTAACGCCATTTTAGTTCCACTCCCAGAAATCATTCAAGCTTATTGTTGGGGGAGGGTAGGCTGGGGGCTCTCATATTCTCATTCTCCAGAATAATTAATTCTAGAATGAGAATATAAGATTTGAAAAACCAATCAAATCGATAATATGCCACATCGATCAGACTAATTATTGTAATCAACTAGCCATTTAGACAAACCCATCGCCACCCCAATATCACCCAATCACTTTATGTAACCTAGCCATTTTAGTTCCACTCCAGATATCATTCAAAGCAACGATTTTTGATCAGCTACCAACCCGCGATTATCATAAGCCTAGACCCCCCACCCTCAACCTTAAATTATTAATGCTGTCATTGACTTCTTTTAAACAAAATTATTATATTACGTTTTAAAATGAACCAAGGACGAATTACTTCTTCTAAGCGATATCTGTGCTGTAGAGAACAAAGACTTAGACTCTAAAAAACAAAGGCTTATCTCTGTAGTTGTGTCAGGCAAATCAAAAGCTTTTTCTCGGTAAAACAATACATGACAGAAGACATAGAATCCCTTACTGCTGATGAGCTAATTAAACTACATTCTAAATATGAAAATCACATTGCTTCACTAATGACACGGTGATTTAAGCCGGTCTCTTGTCTGTCTATATACAAAAGCTGTTAGTCACTTCCTACCTGTTGATAGTGACAGCCTTTCACATGATCTAGAAAGCAACCCCATAGTTTCAAGTTCAATAGGTAAATTAGCATGCCTTATGTTTTACAAGTTTGGGAATTACCTTGCGCCTGCTGTAACCTTACTTGTTACTAGTAGTCATATTGATTTTTCTAAAATAAATTTTAAATTAGAAGAAAA
>BTPG01000002.1:272283762-272308241 GCA_036245525.1 Semisulcospira habei | reverse complement strand
ATGCATTTTTCTTTAAAAGGTATTTTTTCGAAAAATACTTACCGATGACATGACCTTATGGGAGATGTCTACTACTTACGCAATTCTAGCCTAAGAGCTCGTTGTGTTACCACACAACCCGGGAGGCACTTGGGGAACCCCGAGGGGGCCGAGAGTTATCTCCCGATACTTCCCATCTGGGACAGAGTACCCATAGTCCGTCAGTCAGGATACTTAGCTTACCAGCGGCAAGCGGGGCAGGTGGGAGGGTCGTCCGAGTCATGTCATCGGTAAGTATTTTTCGAAAAAATACCTTTTAAAGAAAAATGCATTTGTTTCTTCAAAAACATTACCGATGACATGACCTTATGGGAGAATGGCGAAAAGGAGGAGGGTGCCGCGCTCTAGCACACCTAAGGCCCCAAGGGCCGTCCTCCCAACCGCAAACTCCCGACAACTCTAGGAAGGTGTAAGCGACGGTGCTGAAGCGCCAGGAGGGAGGAGAGCCCCCCCGGGAGGTCCCCCACCAGAGCGAGTAACCTCGCTAGGCTGACAGAACTCTGCGATAGAGAGCACCTGCGCGCCAGCCCTCCAGTAGCCACGAAGAGGGCAGCCCAGTTCCTGGCGGCTGTGGCGTTTGTGGCCCTGCACGTAGCTTATTGTACGTAATTAGCCTCTAAGCTCCCTGAGGGAGGGACCCTGGAATTCGGATCGTATGGCAGAGCGTAGACAGGAAGATCGACTGCCCTGTAGCTTCAGAGCTGCCGGGCACGGCCAAGAAGCATGCGCGTCCGCCCGGACGGCTATGTCGTCGTAGGTATACGTGAGGCAGGCTCAGGCTATCCTGCCTAGTCTCCTGGGGATAAGTCTACCAGCTGGGGTCAGCAGGGTCGGTGGGGGAGCGGTGACGGACGCTGTCCAAGAGCACAATGCCTCGCCAACTTCATCGTGGAGGCGTCAAGTTGGGGAAGCGGGCCATAGCGAGGCTTCGACTGCTGCCCATGCGAAGACTCCAGCGTTGAGGGTCTGTCGCAAACCGCCAAGGCGCAGCGGTAGGCGCTCCAGCAAGGCGGAACAGAGACCATCGCGGCTGCATGAGGACCTAATAGAATGCGGGAAGCAGTAGCGGGGGGTCCGCGGCGAGAAAGAGGTTCAGGACCGGACCAGGGAAAGGGGTGACCCACAGGAAGAGAGGAGGATCCTTCCCAGGCTAGGTCAGAGCGTTGGCAACTCGTCCAGGAGTGCTATACCCCACGAATGCGCGGGGAAAGCCAGAGATCCCACCTTGCGGCGAACAGGTCCACTAAGCCATCTCGCCAGCGCGCCGATCCTCCGAAGGTATCCTGGTGCATTCCGAGTGAAGCAACTGGTTCCATCGGGGAAAAATGAATTTTTCAATTAAAATGCATTTTTTTGAAAAATACTTACCGATGGTATTACTCGAAGGTCCCTCCCTCCGGCCCCGCTTGCCGCAGTTCGCTAAGAACTAAACTGGGGTATGCTGGGTAACCTTGTACCGGATGTGAGTAAGGGGAGGCTATTCGGGTTTGGCATGGTCTATGGCGCCCCACTCCTGCCAACACCCCCTTATACGGACACAACCAAAATTTGGCTAAAATTAGGCCAGCTAAGAGCCATTTCCTAAGTGTAATACCATCGGTAAGTATTTTTCAAAAAAATGCATTTTAATTGAAAAATTCATTTGTTTTCTCAAAACACATTACCGATGGTATTACACTTAGGAAGAATCACAAAGAGGAGGTGGGTGCCGCTATAGCGCCCCTACTGCCAACCACATTGCCCACAAACTCGCCCTCCTGCAGCACACTCCCGATAATTTTAGCTAAGATACCTGCGGCGCCTAGGGCGCCGGGAGGGAGTGTTGCGCTGCTGCGGTGTCTCCCACCAGCGAGAGGATCTGTCGCTAGGAGGAGAAGTCCCTCAGGTAGCAGCGGGCGAAGGTGGACTCCGCTCGCCATCTCATAGCCGCCACAAGACTTTGACTGCACCGGTGCTGTCGCAGCGGAACTTGCGGCCCTGGTTCTGACCTCGTGCGCCGCGTTGTGCAACATGTGGCCTCAACCGGCTAACGTCCTGGCAGGCCGGGCGGATAACTCCCCGGAACCAGGAGGAGCAGGTCTGGCTGAGATACCACGTCTACCTGTGGACAGAGGGAGAAAACAGGTGTGTGCGTCCCCCTGCGCCAGCTTGGTCCGGCGCAGGTACACACGGAAGACTCACCGGTTCCTATTGTCTGGGCTACTGAGTGGAATCTGACACTCGTACGGGCAGACAGACATAGACTGTAGGGCAGCCAAGGCGACCACGACTTGGCCCTGAAGGCTGGTACCGTAGTAGTTGCACGGCGCCGTCCGTCCGTACCAGCCAGCCATCTGTGTGTGTGTGACGACAGCGCGTACTGATACTGACCCTGGAAGAGGAAAGGCTGTCACCGGGTTTTGAAGTCTGTTCTCCCGGGTGGCACCCAACACGCGCAGGGCGAAACAACTGTCGCCGTCATGTAGGCCGCGTCTAGTCCAGGCAGATGTGTCAGGTAGCTGTAGCATGAACCGGTCGACTGGCACTGCCAGCCACCCGGGTGTGTGGACAGCGTGCATAGTACTGAGCCTGGAGGTTGAGTCAAGGACTGCCCTGAAGCTCTCCTCCTTGAAACATCCGTCAGGCGCGTCATGTGCCGGGTTCCAACAGACGAGGTTGAGATCCCGTAAGCCCCCAAGGTAGAACTTGGTCCCTGCGCAGCACAGCGGGGCATTCCAAGCGAAGGGAGCCTCTGAAGTGAGGTTTTGCCGCTACCCGGGTCTGATGAGCGAAATCGCCTGTAGGAGTCGGCGATCATGGTGAGACAGTCCTGAACGGTGAAAGGGGCCGTCCTTAGGAGATGAAAACCCCCGAGGAAGCACCCTGCCAGCTGGGGCTTCGTCCAGTTCGGAAGGAAGAAGGTTGTCATTCCCGTCACACAGCGCTCGTCATCTACCCTCGCAACTCGACTGGTTGATGGTCTGCGGGTTGTCTCGGTAGCACCTATGGCCGCCGTAGGAAGCCTCTGTGGAAGAGGGCTTGCTGCCCAATCTGCGGGTGCGCACCTACATCCACCCAGCTGCAACACAAGTAATGGCGGACAACCACGCGTACACTTCGGCATGCAATCTCGATGGCGAGCAGTGGAGCTGGAAGATCTGGCCACAGCGACGCCTCCCCGCGCGGCAGGCCTCCAGCGCACTAGCCACTCCCAATTACGCCCTCCTTCTCCAAGCAGAGGAGGTGGCAGGTTGAACGGTGATCCCCTAGTAAGTCATCCGTCCTAAGAGAGCTGAAGAAGGGACTGAGAGTCCCTCCTACACTGCCCTGCTCCCGTCTACTGGGGAGTCCCACTCGAACAGGACGACCACGCACTCCATCCTCGACGGAATCCCGGCGAAGAAAACACGTAGTACCTGTCCCGTAGCGTCGGCCCTCTAGTCGACGGCGAAGTGGGCATGATCCCAGCCTACCGCCCGGCTTGCCAACTGGTTACGACTTCGAAACTCGAGTTGTCCCAGGTCCTGGAGACGCACCGCTGCTCTCAGGTCTTTGTCTGGTATCTGCCGAGATGACGAGGCACTTGTGTCGAGTCGAAGGACGAAGATCGTGCTCCAATCTACCGTCTAGTGGAAGAGCTGCGTCGACCCTACTGCCACAGGCCCGAGCGCAACGACCTCTCAGGAACTAATTCCTGCCAAGTTGTCCCGTCTAACTCCCTGTACTTGCGCCCCCGGCCGCAGGATCCACAGCGTCGAATGGGTAACTCCCTGAAGGCGCTACCGAGGGTAAGTCCATCCGCTCCGGTCCGGCGCTGCAGCCTGCCGAAAACTCCAAGTTGCCGCCACCCAGGGACGCGAACGCTTCCGCTAGGTCCCGACGCTGTCGTCTAAGGAGGCGACAAGCGTGCCTGGTCACCGCTGACTACGGCCAGGCCCAAGCGAAGAGTAGCATCCCGTCGGGGAAATGAAGCGACTAGCCGCAAGTCAACTCAGGCGGAGCTAATCTGAACTGTGCGCATACCCCCGAAGAAGACGTCGTCCGCAGTGAAGTCTGTCGGACCAGTCCGCCACCCGCGCTGACCTCTATCCCTCGCGCGCCTGGAGTATGCTGTCCCTGACGTTCACAGGAGAGTGCCGTTGGCGTCCCGTCGCCGCCTCCGTCTCTCGGATGTAAGTCGCCCAATCCGGTGCATCGGACGAACCGCGCCTCCGCGGAAGAGTGGTCCCTGCCAATCCTGTCTGACGGTCCACAGTGTTTTAAGAAGGCTGCTACATCCGGCGGCGCCCGCAGCGTGAATCAGCTGAGTGACAGGCCTTGCAAGCCTCCTTGTCGGTCTGCCCAGGGGGCCAAGAAGTTCTCCACTGCGCGGTGCCCTGCGTGGCCGACTCTCCACTCAGCCGCGCGTAATCGATCAGGACGGACGCAGCAACCGTTGGCAGCGGAAGAAGTAGGATCCAGCTGAAGCCACCAGCGCCTCCCCCGGCGCCCTGAAGCGGAGACAGAAGCCGACCAGAAGGGGCAGGGACTTGAATGCTTGGACGCGATGAGGGGACCTGCGTAGTCCCCGGCTCGAGTAGACTCTCCTGTAAATCTTCGCAGTAGACGGCAAACGCAAGACCTCTCGGAACCGCGAGCGTAGCGACGTAGAGAAGCTAACCTCGTCCAGCCACGGCGAATGACGTCCTCTGGCGTCCAGCGGGAACCGTATGCTCCGCCCGCAGGCGAAGGGATGTCCAACCCCTCCGAAGTCCGGGGAACTCCGGCCGGCGGCGATCCAACGAAGGCGGACCCCGCACTTGGAAGGAACAACGTAGTCTCAGGGGGCCGCTCCCCCGAACGGTGGCGAAAACTCGGAGAGCCTGTCTTTCCCTTGCGTAGCGAGCCATGGAACTGGGACGGCGTCTCCTGTTCCTCTCGTACCCCTGGCTTGTGTGAGGCGAGTCCCTGCTTCCGAAGGGGAACTGAAGATCATGAGCGAACGCCGGAACCCGGATCCCATCGTGAGGTCGTCTCTTCTGCACTGCATCTAGAGCGGCTCTCGTCTGCATGGTCGGCGCGAGGCGTGGTCCAACATCACCGAGCCGGGATCCTGCAGTGCGAAGTGCAGTGGTCCTGTAGCCCTTGCGGTCGCCACAAGCCATAAAAAACTGGTGAGCAGCCCGGGCGAGGGCGCCCAACCTAATAATAAGAAAAATTAAATTAATCAATGCTTAATGCATGAGCACAATTTGATTGTAATAGCCCTTAAGGGATAATCAAGTTATTGAATTAGATTAAAATATGGGAGACAGAATACCCCTCTGTTTTCTCATCTCTATTGCCCAAAGCAAAGAAAGCGGATTAGAGGTTCCAGGAACCTAACCGTGGAAGGATAAGCGGTGTCGCGCCCCAGCGGCCTGGCGAACCGCTGAGCCGCTGGGAAGCAACCTTTTAACCCCTGTGTCGCGCACCACGATAACCGTACATACTCATACGTGTTTGCTACCGCGCCCACATGCTCTCACAGACACTAGACACTGTCCAGCGCCTGAGAAGCCGAGCAGTCGCTTCTGCATGTCCGTTTATGACTTGTCGTCTGGCCCGGGACTGGAAGCATCGTCGGTACGGTAGCCGACGCCAGCCCTCCGCAGTCAGTGACTACCAGCTTACTGGGCCGGGGCGCCTAGGTCACTGCCGTTGACATGGGCCCCACCTGGATGCTCAGTCCACCTGCTGTTTGTCCACTCTGGCCTGCGGAAGGACAGTGGAGCGGTTCACTCTTGAGGCCGGGTCCCGGGCCGGTGGAAGAATCATAGGTTTAGCCATGCAAGTAGAGGTTGTCAGCTACCTCTCCTGCTGACCAGAGCCCAGAACAAGGTATCTTGTGCTTTACAGGTCCGGGACCACCTTGGGTCCCACCCTAAAACACTTGGGCGTCTCTGTCCGGCGATCTCTGACAGACGACATCCTCTCTCTGTGGGACAGCAAGGCACTGCTTCTGATTGGGGTCCCCTTTGTACTCTTGGGCGTCTCTGACAGGCGAGCTCTGAAAGACGCCGACCGCTCTCTGAGTAACCACTTGCCGACCTGGTGACCCCCTGGGTGCAGTCAGTGTACTTCCAACTGACTAAAAGTGTACTTTGGACTCACATGTGTATTATTAACAAGCCAGTGAGTTGTCAGTTTCTCCAGAATGTGTGTTTGTGTGAAACGTGCACATGTATGTGTACCCCAAGCAAAATAGTGTACTTCAATACGCCGAATGTGTATGGTAAACCGGTCTGGGCAACCAAGCCACTAAGGTAGCAACGCAATTTAGTAATATTTAGGTAGTTACCCCTTGTCAATGGACAAACAGAGAATCAGCCACGACTTATAACTTTCGTATGAGGGAAGAGGCAACCAAGCCACTGCTTCCGTGGCCACGATCTCCGATAGGCGTAGCACGCTCTCTGTGGGACAGCAAGGCCACTGCTTGTGCCCTGGGTCCGACCTTGTGGCTGTCAGGCGTCTCTGCCCGGTATCTGATAGGCGAGGTACGCTCTCTGTGGGGAAACAAAGCCACCGCTCTGACTTGGGTCCCCGCTTGTCCCTGCCAGGTGTCACTGCCCGGCGATCTGATAGGCGTGGTACGCTCTCTGTGGGACCACGCAGTCCCTGCTTCGGACTAGGGTTTCGCCTTGTTACACTCTGATATCAGTGTCCGGCGATCTCTGATAGGCAACGTACGCTCTCTGCGGGACAACGAAGTCCCTGCCTCTGACTTGGGACCCACCTTGTTCATCTCGGACATCAATGCCCGGCGGTCTCTGATAGGCGTCGTACGCTCTCTGCGGGACAACGAAGTCCCTGCTGCTGACTTGGGTCGCACCTTGTAAACTCGGACATCAATGCCCGGCGATCTCGGATAGGCGTCGCACGCTCTCTGCGGGACAACGAAGTCCCTATCTCTGTGCGGGACAACGAAGCCCCTGTTCCTGACCTGAGGCGGCGTACGCTCTTTGCGGGACAACTAAGTCCCTATCTCTGTGCGTGACCACGAAGTCCCTGTTCCGGCCTTGAGGCGGCGTACGCTCTCTGCGGGACAACGAAGTCCCTATCTCTGTGCGGGTCAACGAAGTCCCTGTTTCTGACTTGAGGCGTCGTACGTTCTCTGCGGGACAACGAAGTCCCTGTTCCTGCCTTGAGGCGGCGTACGTTCTCTGCGGGACAACGAAGTCCCTGTTTCTGCCTTGAGGCGGCGTACGTTCTCTGCGGGACAACGAAGTCCCTGTTCCTGCCTTGAGGCGGCGTACGTTCTCTGCGGGACAACAAAGTCCCTATCTCTGTGCGGGACAACAAGTCTCTGTTCCTGACGTGGGTCCCTCCTTGTTAGCTTGGACATCACTGTCGGCCGACCTCTGATAGAGTAGGACGCCAACGGAGGTAAGCGTTAACCATCGCTCTTCCAGTCATGAGGCGGACACCTCACCAGTGCGGGTCGACTCGCCTCTTGCTCAGGTAAGGCCCTCCGCATGCTCGTCCGAGGGGCCCTGAAAGTCGCCACACATCGTGCAGATCCGAACCTAGTTACTGCAACAAGAGGGTACAAGATGAAAGAGCGAGCGTGGCCTCTAAGGTCACGCAATAACGACGCGCGCGCGCGCTGGCGAATCGGACATAATTGAATATGTAGTCGAATCAAACGAGTGTACAGCGCGTGCCGACGCTCGGCGCTCCTTCCCACCCAAGGGCGCCGGTCGAGGGCATTCACCGAGATATTACCTGGCCATGGCGGAAAAAAGGAGCAAACCCACGTATCACCATAACATAACAGCACGCCACACCGCGCGACCGGTTCGGAGCGCAGGCCAAAGCAGCGTCCGGAAGCCGCCAGTCACAGTCTCCATGGCACAAGCCGTAGGTCCGTAGAACACACAGGTCGACGAGGCGGCACAGCGTGAGCACTACCACCCCCAGTCACGCCACCATCTTCACAGTTCAAGTCCCAACGAACAGTCAAGGTCGAACGACCGGCCAAGAACCAAAGCGGAGCTCGAACAGACACAACCTACTTCTGCCAGCTAAGAACTAAAACTGGGGTATGCTGGGTAACCTTGTACCGGATGTGAGTAAGGGGAGGCTATTCGGGTTTGGCATGGTCTATGGCGCCCCACTCCTGCCAACACCCCCTTATACGGACACAACCAAAATTTGGCTAAAATTAGGCCAGCTAAGAGCCATTTCCTAAGTGTAATACCATCGGTAATGTGTTTTGAGAAAACAAAGGCTGGCTCAGACCTCCCACGAGCAGACCTAGTCCGTGTCAGATCCAAGCCGTTCACGCTCTTGTCCGCGAGGTCCGGAGGCTAGGCTGGACCTCGAGAAGAACCACGGAAGTCGGGGGCGTAGCTACAGCAGCCGGGCTGCGAGACGACGGACGGAGAGTAGAGCCGACCTCCAAGCAGTGGCTAGGCCCTTCCACCACGAGCACCGCCGCAGCAGTACCACCTGTCCGAACTCCGGCGTGCCCCTGTGCGCCCAATGGGGATGTCGAGTAGGTTCTCTCTTGGCTGGACTTCGCGAACGAAGATTTTATAGGAGTTGCCCACGACGTCTGCAGGCTTGTTCGTGGCTGCGGAGGCCAATCCGGGACAGGCAGGTTCGACCGCAGTGGCTGCAGGGGAAGGTATGGCCAGAGTTCTGAGTTGCGGCATCTCTGTTCTTTCTCCTGAGCCGCTTGTCCTTAAGGCTAGCTCTGCGAGAGTCCTCAAAGGAGACAGCTGCCTTGTAAATAGTGGAGCGCCAGGTGTCACGGTCCACAGCAAGCGAAGACCACTGGTGGTGGTCGATTTGGCAGGCACTAAGTGACTTCTTGAGACAGTCTTTGTATCTCTTCTTTGGTGCCCCTCTGTCACGGTGTCCAGTAGCAAGCTCGCCGAACAGGGTGATCTTTGGTAGGCGATGATCCTCCATCCTGGAGACATGCCCCGCCCAGCGGAGCTGTGTCCGCAGCAGCAAAGCCTCGATGCTCACGGTTTCAGCCTGTTCAAGGACCTCGACATTGGTGACATAGTCACTCCAGTGAATGCCCAGGATGGTACGCAGGCAGCGCTGGTGGAAGCGTTCGAGGAGTCGTAGTTGGCTGCGGTAGAGGGCCCAGGACTCGGAACCATACAGCAGGGTGGTGAGGACCACAGCTCTGTACACGCTGATCTTGGTGCCTGTTTTCAGCTGTTGATTGTGCCACACCCGCTTGAAAAGTCGCCCGAAAGCGCTGTTCGCTTTTGCCAGCCTGCTGTCAAGCTCCTTGTCCAGCTTGGTGTCCGACGTGATAATGCAGCCAAGGTAAGTAAACTGGTGCACTGACTTTAGTTCAGACTCGCCGATGGTGATGTGAGGAGGGCGATACACTGTCTTGGGTGCCGGCTGATGGAGGACCTCTGTCTTTTTCAGACTGACCTCGAGTCCAAAGAGCTGGGCAGCGTCTGCGAAGCAGGACGTGATGCGCTGCAGGGCTCTCTCTGTGTGTGCAACGAGGGCAGCATCATCAGCAAAAAGCAGCTCACGGATCAGTTGGTCTAGGGTTTTCGTGTGGGCCTGCAGTCGTCTGAGGTTGAACAGGCTGCCATCGAGACGATACCTGATGTACACTGCATCGTCATCATCGAGGTCCACTGTGGCCTGCTTCAACATCATGCTAAAAAAGATGGTGAAGAGGGTCGGTGCCAGCACGCAGCCCTGCTTTACGCCGTTGAGAATGGGGAATGGTTCTGAGAGGTCATTGTTGAGTCTGACCTGACCTTGCTGGTCCTCGTGTAGCTGGACAATCATGTTGAGGAACTTTGGGGGACAGCCAAGTCGCTCCAGGATCTGCCACATGCCTTGCCTCGAGTAGGTTAGGCACCAGGGAGACGGCGCTGCGCTTTGGTTCCACAGTGTCCATGGGTAGGTTGAGGAACCCCCGGTGAATCCAACGGAAAAACGAAACAGGAGCGGAGACTCCATCAGCGGTGACTCCTCCTTCGCATGAGAACCGAGGAACGTTGTGGGGGCCGAGCGCACGGGTAACTGGAGTCAAGGGTCGGCAGCTCCGGAAGAAGGCGCAGCCCAAGATCTGGAGGCGGAGCCGAGGACCACCTGCGCGGACCGCAACCCATCGCCATCTGGCACCAGCGTAAGCGAAACCAAGGTCCTAGAAGCCTCCTCCGGTCTGCTCCCCAAAGTGAAGGCCAGGAACTCCGAAGAACCTGGGTCAGCCGAGTCGTCAGCACAGTGGGTCCTTCCGCGGCCAGACGACCTGCCAGGGGCCAGGAGCCGTCCACTGGAGAACGAAGAGCAGGGTAAGGAGCTCCCCGATCCCACGCAGTTTAGGGCGTTACGGACGAGAGAGGTCATCTAGTCCAAGAAGAGTCAAGAGTGGATCCACCGCCGGTAGGGGCAGGCAACTCCTGAGACCTCCTGAGAACCGGTCCTGCCGAGGGAAGCCAACAGCTGACCACTCCAAGGAGGGCGAAGCAAGAAGCTCCGGGAACCGAGAGAAGAAGCGCAGGGAAGTCGACGCGCCTGTCACGAAGTGCGGCAGCCGCGGCCAACTCCGAGCTGTATCCGAGAGGGCACCAGTGGAGACCGAAGCCGAAGCGCTCGCAGACCTGTTTACCACCTGTGTGAAGTCAGAAACCTTCCAACTGACTAAGTGTAATTTGGATCTCACGCGGAAGGTCACAAGCTAGTGAGTAGGCAGATCTCCAAAGTTGTATATAGTGTAAAACTGTGTAGAAACGTGTACATGGAAGTGTAACCCAAGCAAATATGCGTACTTTAAGCCCCAAGTGTAAGTAAACAGGTGTTTAGGCGAAGTGCTAGGCGAAGAAACGACCGCGTCCTCCCCGAGGATCCACCGGAGGGGGTCGAGCGTCCAGAAGTGGAGAGACTGCAGCCAGGCGCCCTAGGACGGAGCACGAAGAAGGGGAAATGGCTGAGTGAGGGGGAGAGGAAAGGGACGAAACGGCAGCCGGACGCGAAGGGGATCGACGAGCGAGACGGGACAGGAACCCTGGAGCGACGTGAAGAACGGCAACTCCTAAGCACGCCCGCAGTGGAGAGAGAGCGGAGTGTAGACGTAGAGTGTAGGAAGAGTGACTCCAACGATGGTGAACCGTAGCAGACGAGCATCCCAATGGAGCAGAGCGGTCCCTCCTCGCGTGTATGAGTTCGAGAGAGGAGATCCGATGTTAAGTGCCGAGAGGATTCCAAATCGTGACGTGAAAGTGTACGCGTGCGTGAATGTCTCCATGAACCGAGCTCTATGGCGAGGTGGGCTCGCTGCCGGCGAGGAGACTCCGCGAAGGAGCCATCGGGCTGTCTAGGAGACGAGTGGGGATCGGCATTGGATCAAGGACGGATTGGCGCACGTCCCTCGGCACCGAGCTCCGTGCCGGTGCTGGTTTCCTGTCTGTCATAAGGTTTGTTCTTGGTGCGTGACCGCATCGACCAACCCACTCCGCGTACTGGAACGTTGCGACCGGCGTGGTGATCTCTCCACAAGATCGTCAAGGACTCGAGCGGTAAGAACGGAGACTGGAACCTCGGTCCAGCCGGCTGGTCACCAAAGGACTCTGTAACCACTAGCAGCCGGCTCAGGGTGTTTCCCGACGAGCAGCGCTGTCCTGGTGGAGCCCCCTCCAGGGAGCGAGGGCGGTGCCAGCATACCCGCTCCGAGCGCGAAAACCTGCACTACGTCGTCGGCCGCCTGGACGGCTTCCCAGCTGACCTAGAGCGGTGTGTGGGTTCCGTACTGTGCGCCCAGCGGATTCCATTTGTGCCAAGACGATGCATGCGTGCGAGAATGTCTCCGTGAACCGAGCTCTATGGCGAGGTGGGCTCGCTGTCAGCGAGGAGACTCCGCGTAGGAGCCAGGGGCTTTCTAGGAGACGAGTAGGGATCGGCATTGGATCAAGGACGGATTGGCGCACGTCCCTCGGCACGGAGCTCCGTGCCGGTGCTGGTTTCCTGTCTGTCATAAGGTTTGTTCTTGGTGCGTTCCCTCCTGGGAACGACCGCATCGATCAACCCACTCTGCACGCTAACCTGACGCGTCCGGCATGGTGATCTCTCCGTCATCTCGTCGGGACTCGATCGATCGCAGTACCGGGAACAGCAGCCGGTCTACCAGTAGGTCTGGAACCAGTCACAGGTGCCGTGCGAACTCGCCAAGTAGCGCCCAGCGTCGTTCAGGTCATGCAGAGCAAACGTCACACCAACATTCGGAGGTACATCCGGCACCTGGTAGACAGACCTTGTGTGAGTCCGACGGTCACTGGAATCCTCCATGTAGTGTGCAGGTCGTCCAGAGGCCACTGCAACATATACAAACCGAAGGCACGCGGGCGTGGGCCTGAGGGACCCTGCCCTGGTAAGGTTAACCTTCGCAACAAATCATGCACAACAACTCAAACATGTCATGACAAGTATAGGTCTGAAGCAAGCGGCAGGCACAGTAACCTTTGTCGGAGCGGTGCCCTCCGCTGAACACCTGCGCTGTACTATAGCGACGGGCCTCCAGGTGCAGTGTTGATCGTAGTTTTGTGTTGCCTAAATAGGCCATTAATCTCCTTTTGACCGTAATTTGTATTCACATGCACAAGCCTTAGTCAAGGAGGAATGAACCAAAGAGCATATATTAAGTGTTCAGGAGACATAGGGCTGTCTTAGCACTCTTGTTTCCGTCAGGTAGGTTCGGGTTGGGATGAGGTCACTGGCGCCGGCCCTTAGCTGCCTTGGAGAACAGGATCCACCCGTCCGAAATCAATGTCCAATTTGTAGCTCTGTTCCTGTAACTTGCAGAACGAGCGCATGCATGAATGTGAGCAGCACCTGTGGTGGCAAGCCAAAATTTTTTTTTGTTTTTTTGTTGATTTTCTTCTATTACCGCCACAAAAAAGGTCATCTTGGACCTTAACAAACGGCAGCAAGGCGTGGCGACCAGTGGTCCTGCGCTCAAGTGGGCATACGCCTGACATCCAAGAACATTGATTGATTGATTGTACATTGCTTAACGTCCCGACAGCAACAAGGCTTTCTCAGGACGTGCCTGCGCTGCTTGTGAAAAAAAAAAAAAAAAAAAAAAAAAAAAAGAATATTGAATGTATGTCGCCAGCCGGTCCAATACGTTAAATAAACCTACGATATGGGGCCTAAATAAAGCTAAGACCATTTAGCAACACACATC
This sequence comes from Semisulcospira habei, assembly GCA_036245525.1. Taxonomy (NCBI): domain Eukaryota; kingdom Metazoa; phylum Mollusca; class Gastropoda; family Semisulcospiridae; genus Semisulcospira; species Semisulcospira habei. Next base: position 272,295,031 of record BTPG01000002.1, on the reverse strand, counting down.
CAATATCAAGAGCTACAGGCAGCGCAGACAGTAGGGAGAGTTTTAAAAAGACAAATACAGGTGAATGGACCAAGGGTAGACAGAAACACATGCCCCAGATTACAGAAGAAAACCCACCCCGTGTGGGGCTGACCAGGGTGACCCTGGGAACTAAAAAGTAGTTACCCCACCCAAGTCCCCCAGGGCAGACCCGGGTGGGGGAGACATCCAAGAACAGAAACGTGTGATGCTGTCACGACACGCCTGACGGAGTCAGGGCGCCGTGGACAATATGAGTGCAGACACTCGAGAAAACCCACCCACTCTAAATAAATAACGCAACGCCAGTGATAAACAACAACCAAATCCTTTATTACCTACCCTTACTCTAACTCCCACCCCGACCCACTAACGCCCCACACACTCACACATACCCACACATGCACTCATAACGTATTAACACTTAAAAAAGATTAACATATAAAAAATGACTAACAAGTGAAAATGACTAACAGGTGAAAATGACTAATATGGCCAACGGCTATACAAGGCGGGTAACTTTGTCTCTGTACAGTGTCCTCTGTCCCACACTAGACAGGGTGGCTCATAACGTAAGAGTACTACCCCTACACCACAGAGCACCGTAGCCGCGCTTGCCCACGCACGCCTGTGACCGACGCTCAGAACGTAGAGTCAGCCTGCTGTAGCCCAACGTACTTGTCCAACAGGACCGGCTAGCGAAGGCGTTCCGACTCCCGATGATGCGTCACCGTTGGTCGTGGATGATGAGATCGAAGAACGAAATCTTCGAAGCCAATGATCGAAGCCAATGATCGAAGCCAATGATCGAAGCCAATGATCGAAGCCAATGATTGAAGCCAGTGCACTGGAAAAGGGCGCATTGTCAGTCAAAGTGCCAACACAGTTAATTCTGGCCTATTTGACACGCACCTACTCACAAACCACGTGAGTTGTGTCTCGTCTCACCCTAATACCTGCCTTGGCCATATTAAATATACAATCACGGATATGAAAGATTCCTATGTACATTCAACATTCGCCAGGTCTGCACTATTCCATTACACTAACATTAAGCTAGCACAACCACTTTTGTATAATAACATTGCCACTGCTAAAACCAACATTATCAAAATATCCCGATGTACATACAAAGATATGAAATAATCACCAGCAACCACCCAACGTGACAATCTTATTACATCACATCTAGGACTTAATACCAATATATTTGAAAGGATACCCACTTTAATTCATTTTACAACATGGCCCTTTAAATATACTCACTCGGCGACAGCCGACATAAACTAAATCCGACACCCACCACATTACAACCCAACCTAAAAAACATGGTTAAAGACTCAATTAAAACATCACTAAAAAACTAGACGAACATACCCTTCCGCCCCTATGTACACATTCATACACCCGAGAGCACAGCAGCTAACTGAGAAAAATGGCATGAATAATTTACCTGTCACTGGTGAGTCCTCCGGCAGGACGAGACAAACAGGACAAACACGAACCGGAGGGGTCTTCTGATGAGCAGCAGCCGTGGTCACAAGTCTCTCGGGACACCCACACCCAGGAACACTGGCCGTGGTCTTGCAGGGAGGGTAAAAGAACCCTCACACAGCTTGTCAAGGGCTCCAAACGAGGCCGCACCCTGACCCAGACTCTCACTTCGCTGGCTAACTCCGCTGACTGACTAATATCCTACTGCTACCTCGCAGGTTAACTTTGCTTCTGAACACTGTTCGGTTTAAAGCTACTTGGCTAAAGCGTGCAACCGCTGTACTCGCTCACTGTTAAGCTTGCTGCACGGGCTTTACGATTACGCTCACACTACGTTTATTAACTTCCCTAAACTAAGGCTATGTACAGAATTCGGCGACCTACATTTATTAACAGAAAAACGACTTGGCGAAAAAAATAAAACAACATGTCACATCCGTTACGTGACAGATGCCAAGTATAAAAGTGCACAAGAATGTTCACCCACCAGCCAAATTGTGTACCTAATAAGCCCCCGTGTATGGTAAACAGGTCTGCATTACGCATAACAACAGGCATTACGTGACCGACACAGTACCGAAGTAAGCGTCGGCTCTCACGACACTCACCAACGTAATGCGTCAAGGAATGGCTGGAGCATAACACATTCCCCGAACCCCACAAGGTACAAAAGAGTAGGTAAGGAACAAGTGAGTAGGTAAGCGCCCGAATATAGTTAGACTTAACTTTCACCGATCTTTCACACCACTCCCATTCCATTAGAGGTTTTAACCGCGAGGAAAAGGTGCTCTGCATCGCTAGACACCATCTTGGAAAACGAAGCTGACCAACTGTGGATCTGAGCCGTTTAAGAATGACCGTTCCAGATTAAAACGTCTCATTCCTTTCCTCACGCGTAAATGCCCTCTTATGAGAAAGGGAGATTTTGACCCTGTTAAATAATAATGCCACACCAACACGGAAGGAGAGAGGGAACGGGCGCGAGGCCCGCCAAGTAAAAGCCAAGAATCTTGGCGCAAAGCAACAGCGCCGAAGAAGAAGACCGCCTTCGAGCTCGCTCAACCAGTGCCCAGCGCGGGGACCGGCCGAGGGCCAACCCAACTACCTTACCTTTTCCCGGAGCGGGACCGGGGAAGGGGGGAGAAAAATCTCAACCAAGGCACGCGCGGCGAAGTCACAGCGAAGCGCACAGCACAGCCCAGGCCGGCAAACAAGCAGCCAAGCGGGCAGCTGCCAACGAAATGGGGACACCAAAGCCACGCAAGGCACAGGGAGGACGGACGAAGAAGAAGTCAAGCGAAGAATCAAGGCCGTCGACTACCGGCGAACCGGTCGAAAATCCCAAGTCCGTAGGCTAGAGCAACACGTCTGAACAGCGTAAGCCTAAGTAGACTGACTGGCGGACTATGGGTACTCTGTCCCAGATGGGAAGTATCGGGAGATAACTCTCGGCCCCCTCGGGGTTCCCCGAGTGCCTCCCGGGTTGTGTGGTAACACAACGAGCTCTTAGGCTAGAATTGCGTAAGTAGTAGACATCTCCCATAAGGTCATGTCATCGGTAATGTTTTTGAAGAAACAAAGAAATATTTCATTCACCCCACTGGAAAAGTGTTGACCTTCTAATTCTAATAACTGCATGCGATTTAACAGTTAACCCATTTAATCCCACGGCCTCTTTTCTCAAATTGTGTAGGTGTTACCTAACAACTATGTTTCAGTTACAGGAGATGGATCAACCATGATAATTCAAGGGTAGCGCCAGGTTAGTTTGGCGCCATCAGGCGCCGAGCTAATCTGGCACAACACTGAATTATAGTTGATCCATCTCCTGCTGCAGGGTGTTTGGGCAGAATGGCTTAGACAAGGCTTCAAATACAAATCATAATGTTGAAAGTCCTTCATTGCTAGGGCAGACACAACACTAATCAAATCCGCAAGGGACAAGGGACACTCATCCTCATAAGCATCTACAAATGCAAGATATCAGGACAATCACTACCTCTTGCTGGACTCATTTAACTCATTCTACCCCAAGACCGAAATCCCCAAATTTTGAAGTCGTCCTCTGAAGACTGCGTTGCAGTGCAGGACACAGATCGACCATGATAGTTCAAGGGTGATGCCAGAATAGCTTGGCGCCTAAGGGCGCCAAGCTATTCTGGCATCACCCTTGAACTATCATGGTCGATCTTTATCTTGCTGTGGTGTGTCTGGGGTAGAATGAGTTAATGGGGGGAAGGGGGGGGGGGGAGGTTTATTATAGGGTAGACCTCAAAGATTAATACACAAATATGTAAATGCTGTTTATTTGTAGCATGCATACCTGAGAATTATGTGTAGTAGCCATGGACAGACTGGGGCTGATGCGCAATGGGTCAGGTGGTGTTATCAGGTCCAGGGATCCTGTGCTCACCGGACTCACCATCTCTGTGAAACAAAGGAACATGCTGAGAAAAAGTGAACACAATCCAACTGCAAACGACACAGATCCTCATGAGCCGGCGCAGTTGCGGGGGCTCATGAGGATTTATGCCTCTTGCTTACACCAATTTGTATCCATTGTTACTTGGATGGTTTGGGAACTTTGATATTAAACTAATAAAAATTTCAGAAACACAATCTACCTTCATCGCAGTGACGCTGTTAATGAACTGTATCTCTTCCTCTATCCAAGTTCTTCCATGTGTGTGTACTTTCACATTCCTGTATGTGCACATCCCCTTAATTTATAATTTTGGTTTTGATATTATGAATTTCTTATAAGAAGGTCTGATATAAAAAGAAGTTGGGTGTGATAAAGCTATTTCAGAGGTCCCGACTGTTCTCTGAAGTTAATTTGCTTAAAACAAACTTCGGATATTTCATTTGGCTTCCAAGCGTTTTGCTATATACAAAGTTTACTGTACTCAGTTTTCATACCACATGAAGTCAGTGATTAGGTTGAGTTTTGCAGTCCATAAGTCATATGACCGGAGGAACATAAAATCAATAGGTTATTTTTGAAAATCCATAAGTCAACAAAAAATCACGTTTTCGGGATTTTCGATTTTGAAATGTCAGCAGCACAAAAAAAAAAAAACCGGATGTTGTCAGCGTAGTCAAAAGTAGTGTACAACGAATGAAGAGAATACACTTGCATAACGAACACCATCTTTTTAACGATCTAATTTCATCCTCCCACAGCCGCACGCTTGGTCACCCATGTAGCCTGTTCAGTAGGCACAGCGGCTTTGCGAGCCACCACATACATAATCGAGAAAAGGTTGAAATTGATTGGGTGCTTGCAAAGCGAAGCGTAGAGTCTACTAAACGGGCTACTGTCAAGTTATCAACTGCGATGTACAGTTCTACCTCAATCACACATGCCGTTTGTGGGCGTGGTCTAGTTGTCTGCTCAGTTGTCAAACTTGCCAACACATCTTGGTAACTTGGCCCGCAGACTCTCACTGTTTACCGCAGACTCTCACTGTTTACGTTTGCAGACTCTCACTGTTTACCGCAGACTCTCACTGTTTACGTTTTCGCGGTCATCATCATCATCATCATCAGTCCCTTGCCCGAACTGGGCGTTGGGGGGACTGAAAGGCAGCAGCAACAGACAGTGCTCTCCACTGAGTTCTATTTTGGGCGGTGGCAAGCAAGTCTGGCATCTCGAGTTCGGTCCATTCTTTTATGTTTGCGACCCAACTCTTTCTCTGACGACCTCGCCGACGACTTCCTTCGAGAGTGCCTTGGAGGATAGTCTTGGACAAGGTGTTGTGTCGGGTCACGTGGCCAAACCAAGCAAGCTTGCGCCGTTTCACGGTTGCCAGAAGGGGTTCATGTGGGCCCACCAGGGAAGTGACGATGCTCCGTACATATTCGTTGGTCTTGTGCTCGCGGTATGAGATGCGGAGCAACTTCCTCAGGCACTTGTTCTCAAAGGCCTGGATTTTCTTTTCTGAGTCTGCAAGCAGTGTCCAAGTCTCACAGCCGTAGAGTAGAATAGACACTACGAGGGACTTGTAAAGCCTGTACTTGATGGTGAAGCTGATGGAGTTACTTCGCCATATCCTGTCCAGCCTGGCCATTGCGGATGTTGCTGTACCTATCCTGATACGGATCTCTGCTATGCAACTACCGTCTTTGGACAGGGTGGCTCCCAAGTACTTGAAGCTATTGACCTCTTCTAGCTTATTCCATTTTCGCGGTGCTTGCCTGCCATTTGGTTACAGTCAAGGCTGTTTTCAGTTAAGACTCAGTTTCAGAAACACGAGCAAGAATGGCACCAGTCAGAGGCGTAGATTTTCATGAACCCGCGGGCAGAGGCGACTCATGAGGATCTGTGCCTCTTGCAGATGTGTATTATAATTGTTACTTAGTCCGCATCTACTTCCTCAGTTTGAGTACACTATCAGATAAAATCTCAAGCAATATGCATAGATTCACATAACGACCCTTAGGTGGTGAGGACTTTTGAACGTCTATGCCTCTTGCAGACTTCAGAAACTCACTCTTGCTCTGGTTACATTCATCAGGCAGCCAACTATACGTGTTATACTTGGTGTATAAATAACAAAGGCAAGTATATTTGGCAATTTCAGATTTTTATTTCTTTTTCGCTATTTTGCAATCTAATGTAATCAGGTTTGCGTTCAATGACTTCCATTACATATATGCTTTTTTCAGTAAACATGTAGTGCAAGCACTGAATTACTGTGCTACAGTGAAGAGCACAATGCTTTTCAGCAACAAGAACCAGTTTTTTTGCAGAACTGATTCAAGCTTTAGTGTCCAGGACACCAAACACAACACATTTTTGTCAAATTGTCATTGACACCCCCTCCCTCTCCTAGAAAACAACAAACAAAGCAAGAAACAGATTGTGGTTGTCAGTATACAAGTAATTACATGATGTGGACTTCAACTACAAGACATGAACAAGCAAGATCGAGTTACTGATTGTGTAACCATGAAATAAGAACGAAGGTTATAAATATGTGTCAGTGAGCACGAGAGACCACTGGTACATCAATTACAACATCTTACATTACAACCCTTTTGTACTTACTTACTTACTTACTTACGCCTGTCACCCCTACCCGGGTATAGGCCGTCGACGAGAGACCTCCAGCAACTCCTGTCCTGTGCTTCTCCTTCGATTCTACTCCAGGTGGTTCCCAGTCTCTTGATGTCTGCTTGGAGGTCTCGACGCCAGGAGTTTCTCGGCCTACCTCTTTTCCTCTTTCCCTGGGGGTTCCATGACAATGCCTGCCTAGTGATACTGGAAGCTGGCTTTCTCAGACTGACCGATCCATCCCCATCTTCTTCGCCCAATTTCATTCTCTGCTGTTATCTGCTCTGTTCTCTCCCAGAGTCTGACGTTGCTGATCTTCTCTGGCCAGTGGATTTTCAAAATTCTTCTAAGGCAACTGTTCATGAAGGTCTGTACTCTGTTGACTGTGGTTTTTGTCAATCTCCATGTCTCAGCTCCATATAGGAGAACTGCTTTTACATTGGAGTTGAAAATCCGGACTTTGGTGTGTTGTGACAGCTCTCTGGAACTCCACACTATTTTCAACTGGAGAAAGGCTGCTCTGGCTTTACCGATTCGTGCTCTGACATCTGCATCAGTGCCGCCTTTTTTGTCTATGATGCTCCCGAGATAGGTGAAGGACTCCACCTCCTCCAACGGGGTGCCAGCAAGCAAGACTGGTTCTTCCCTGGTTGCGTTCAGCCTCATTGTCTTTGTTTTCTGTTTGTGAATGGTGAGGCCCACTTGGGACGAGATGTCAGCAAGCCTCGTGGTCTTGTCCTGCATTTGTTGATGAGTGTGGGACAGTAATGCCAAGTCGTCCGCAAAATCGAGGTCGTCAAGCTGTGTCCACAGTGTCCACTGTATTCCACTTCGTCTGTGCTCTGTGGTCATCTTCATGACCCAGTCTATGGCCAGTAGGAAGAGGAACGGAGACAGCAGACACCCCTGCCTGACACCAGTTCTGACCTGGAGCTCTCTGGTGAACTGCCCTTCGTGGATCACGCGACATGTCATGCCATCATAGCTGCTCAACCCTTTTGTACATCATGTAAAAATGTGCATATCCCTGTAAAAAATAATTTTTCTCTAAAATGTATTTTTTCGAAAAATACTTACCGATGACATTACTAGCTGGAAGCCTCGCTTAGCATGTCAATTTTAGCCCAAAAAACTTACTGATGCAATCTAAGGGAGGCAATTACTGGTGTGCCATTCCCAGGGCACTCCCGAGTGGCCTCCCATGCTACCGTATCCGGTGGCGCACTCACCCTTACTCGCCAGTATCTAAGACTTAGCTCTAAGCGGCAAGCGGGGTAGGAGGGAGGGACGTCTGAGTAATGTCATCAGTAAGTATTTTTCAACAAAAAAAAAAAACATTTTAGAGAAAAATTTATTTATTTTCTCAAAATCATTACCAATGACATTACTAACTGGAATTGTGAATATGAGGCGGGTGCCACCCGCTTAGAACACCTCCCATTGCCGGCGCTGAGCGCGCAGTATCGAGACCCCTCCCTACACGCCCACCCCCAACAATTTTAGCTAGGCGAACCTAAGGCGCCGGGAGGAAGTGCTGCGCGGGAGGAAGTGCTGCGCCAGCGATAAGACCTCCGCCAGGCCCAGGTTGATGCGCTGGCCGGACAGATCTCGTAGGTAAAGGAGGACGAGAGTAGACTCGATCCGCCAACCCACGGTTGCCACAGTATCCCTCTCTGTCCCGTATCGGACAACCGATGCTCTCTGCCACTATTCAGACTTCCTGCCTGAAGGTCTGGATGCACATGGTTGGACTTGCTCCGGCCGAGCTCTTGTGTGGAGACCGAATCACCCACCGTAGCCAGCAGGAGAGTATATGTGCCGAAACGCCTCGTCTGCCCGGAGCCAAGGGCAGGAACGGCGCGAGCATCCTAGTCGTAGTGGCATAGAACTGTGCAGGCACACTTAAGGGCCCTGAAGGTCCTGTGGCCGGAGTCCCGTGCCTGATCTGCCACCCTGAGGGTCAGACGACGACCCCTTGTGGGGCTGTCGCCGGAGAGTGGTTCCTTGCTGAGAAGGCAGTGTCCATAAGCAGCTGTGATGCTCCGTAGGTCCTCCATTGGCGACACGAGGGAGTTACCGAAGGTATGTAACTCACCGACAGGAGCTGTGGCAAGTGCAACCAGAAGCAGGTCTCCTGGTAAGGTCTTCCAAGCGCTAATGGAAGAAGCTCAAACCTCTCGTGTAGAGCCCGGTGAGCACCATGGGGAAGTCCCCAAGCGGGACCAACTAAAACAGGCCTGCCACTGCAGCTCAACGGGACATCCGATCTGCCACGTCGTAGCATGCTCCCAGGCATGACCGTCCCAGGCTTCAGTAGAGTCTGCCCCCACCAACAGGTAAACCCGGGAGGGGACGGCGCTAAATTCTGGCAGAAAAACCGTCCCACGAAGAACGCGGCCAACTGGGGTTGGTAATGTCCGTGGGGAAAAACCGCTCCGTGGCGCACCGAGCCTGGAGAATGCCCACTTACCTTCGTAGACATAACGAGAGGCGCTCCTCCTGGCTGCAGAGCTCGCTTCCATCATAGCCCCCGCAAAGCCTCTAGCAGAGAGGGATTGCCAGACAACCACACTTATGACCTCAGAACCTCTGGGCATGGGTGGAACAGCCGTTGCCTTGGCTGCTTGAGCACCGTACTCATCGCAGATGGCACCCACGAAGGGTCCGTCGCAAGATCCAGAAGTGCGGTCCAACTCTTGGACCAGCTGAATGGCGCCAGTAGTAGTCTCAGAACCGTAGGAGGAGACGCACAGGGGAAGCCTGTAGTTCGATTCCTGACGAATGGACAGACCGACGGCGATTCTCCATGGCGAGCAGGGTAGAAGGAAGATATCTGGCCGTAGCGACCACTCCAAGTGCAACCTGGCCTCGAAGAGCCCTAGCACATCCCTTGTGTTCGTCGATCTTCCCAAGAAACGAGCCGCAGCGCTTCATCTTCAACCAGTTGAAGTGTCTGCCTTGGGAAAGACGATCCGCTGCCGTGCTAGCAGGCCTAACAGTCAACCCGAATGTAAGGCTCTGAGTGACGCTCCTACCCTGTACTGATCCCGTCGTACTGGAAGTCCTACTCAGAGGACTGGAAGTCCTACTCAGAGGACGGCCAAAAATTCCATACCTCGCTGGAACCCGCGTAAAGGTAACACGTAGGACCTGCGTCTATAGACTAAGGAGCCTAGGCAACAACAAAACAAAAACAAAAAACAAAAAAAAAAAAAAAAAATCGCCCGCAGGAACCTCTGCCCGCCGCCAAGTGCTCGCCAACTGGTTCCGTTACAGTCGGTCATCCAGTTGTAAAGAAGTCCTGGAGACGCACCGCTGCCCTCAGCACTCTGTCTGTCTCCATCCTGCCGCGATGCCAAAAGAACTGTTCAGGGCCAAAAGGTCGAAGATCGGCCGCCATTCCCGCCGGCTTGGGTACGAACAAGAGTCGACTGTACTGCCGTGGAGTCGGAACGCAGAACCACCTCTATGGTCGACTACTGTAAGGTCCTGCAATGCTGTCGCGATGTCCAATCTCCCGGTACTCGCGTCCCCAGGATGCGTGCTTCCACAGCGTCATCTGTAAACAGCTTTCGCCCCATGAGGCTGTGAACTGATCCCCGTCTGTTCGGAGACCTCCAGCAGGCATGGGAATTACGAAAGTGAAAAAAGTCTGAAATTTCCAGCGTGGCCCTTCATTCCAGCGACCAAAAAATCAAACGACGGGGGGAGGGTGGGGGGGCTAGCGTGGTCCTTCATTTCAGTGGCCAAAAAATCAAACGACGGGAGGGTGGGGGGGGGGGGGGGGGGTGCTGCTTACCGGATCATGATCAGGTGCACACTAAACAGCACTCTGTCTTAAACGATATCCTTTCTCACCGCCATTTTCGATTTTCAACAACTCGTGATGCCGCCATTTTCCCCACACGTAAAGTGCGCGAGACGGTAAGCCGAGCATGAAAACGGTGCGTTCAGTGTTGTATTGCCCGCTTGCACGGTAAAGTAACGACTGCGTTGAAGCCACAATAGGTGACGCGTAACTCTAGCGGGCGGCATATCACTTGAACCAATGCGGCCTCGCAGTGTATAATCACCGGTGCTCAGTTACTTTCTGCACCCCAATTTTTTTTTCTTTCGGCGGACAACTTTTTTTTTTTTGGCGGCTGAGCAAATCATTTCGGCGGAAATTTGCCTTTAGGCGGACAATTCCCATGCCTGCTCCAGACGCTAGACTAACGACTGTGTTGCCACGTCCAAGAACCCCGTTCACACCAGCGAGAAGCGGAACCAGGAAGACTCTTGTTTATCCTCGTCAGTGACCACTGGCTGCGCCCTGCCTGCACCAACGCGCTCTCGTCCACCACCGGGTGGGTACCTGTATAACAAAGCCGGTGGAAGTAAATCCAGCCTCTCTGGTCAAGAGTGAGTGAGAAGAACACCAGCTCTCCAAGATGTCTCCACACAGTAGTGCGAAACGCCTCCGCTAGGTCCCGAAAACCTGTCAGTTGAGAGGAGACTTGTAGCGCTTAGCTGCCGCAAAGCGAAGACCAATGCCATGGCCCTACTTACCAATGCGACGACGGGGGGGGGGGGGGGGGGGGGGGGGGGGAGCGCTCCAGCAGGAGAAGGTTGTGAAGAGACTACTACTGTAAGGTCCTGCAATGCCTCGTCCAACCATGTGTAAGTCTGAACTGCATCCACGAACCAGTGGAGATTGTTGCC
>BTPG01000002.1:272249644-272283262 GCA_036245525.1 Semisulcospira habei | reverse complement strand
GCGCGTCCAGAACAATGCTGCCTGCCTCATCCTTAGAAAGAAAAAATCCGACCACATCACTCCCCTGCTCAAGCTCCTTCACTGGCTTCCCATCCCCCAACGCATCCAATACAAGATTCTGTCTCTCTGCTACAAATCCCTGAACAACTACGCTCCTACCTATCTCTCCAACTTACTTCACCCCTACACTCCTTCCCGCTCCCTCCGCTCCGCCTCCGACCCTCTCCGCCTCCTCATCCCCCGCACCAAACTCAGCACTTTCGGCCCCCGCTCCTTCTCAGTATACGGTCCATCCACCTGGAACACTTTCCCACTCTCTCTCCATCAGAAAAACTCTCTCCTCCTTCCAGTCCGCCCTCAAAACTCACCTCTTTCAACAGTTCTATATCACCACACTCCCCACTCCAAGCTGACCGTCGTAATGTATTTTCACTATTTGTGGTACGTGAGTCATTGTCTAAAGCGTGCGCATGCGTGTGCGAGTTGTGAGTGCGCGCTTAGAGTTACAATTATTATAAGATAAGCGCATTATAAATACCGTAATTATTATTATTATGTTACGACAGAATGTGGATGGAGCATGGTAGTTTAAGGATGGTGTCAGAATAGCTTGGTGCACGTAGGTGCCGAGCTATTCTGACACCACCCTTGAATTGTCATGGTCGATCTGTCTCCACAACTGTGACATAGACCTCAAGGGATACCTAAGAAAATGGATGATTTCATCCTCAGGATGTAATGAGTAAGCCGTTTACTGCCGAGAAAAATTGAATGTAACCCAGTCTCAATAAATGTAGATCTTCATGAGCCTCTGCACTTGTCGAGGTTCAGGAGGATCTATGCCTCTTGCTGGGGATCTTTGATGTTGAATTTACAATAATTTCAAAAATGCAATCTGCATCCTCTGGCAGTGAAGGGGTTAACACATTTACCGTGATGGCACTACAGCAGGAAAGGGCTTTGCCATGATAGTTTACGGGTACATGTATTGTCAAATTAGTTTGATGTCTGGAACATTCTTGATTCTTGGTTGAAAACAGTCTGCAAAGGGATTAATACAGTCAGTCTTTTGTTATTTCCCCAAGGTGCTAAAACTGTTATTTGTTGGTGTGTGTTTTTGATTGTTAGCATTCTTTTCTCAGTTCATAACTATCGAGGCCTACCCGGCACCGGCCTCCACGTGGCGTGGGTGGGTAGTCCACTCGGTCCCTGACTGAGTGGGCTAGCAGACGGGTGCCATCTTTGTCCAGGATTAGGACTTGATGTCAGCAGATATGTTGTTCAGTCTTTTTCACTGGTCCGGTTTTTAAGGAGCTGTGCTTACCCAGGTCTTACCATGTTGGATTGGTCCTTAAAAATACGCGTGAGCTTTTGGTCCTTTGGATCCCAAGTGTTTGCCGTGCTTGGAGACCCGTGTCGGGGGAGAAGAGGATCCTGGTGGCTGAAACACTCCACTTTGGCCTTGACTTCTGCCTAAACGGGAGGCTAGTCGTACCGGCCTAGTCAATCGGCTCTTGTCACGTCGAGCCCTATCCCCCTGTTGACATGCGGGTTGTTATACGGAGCACCATGCTATAGCCTCTGATGCTGATTGGGTGCTTTTCGCCAGTATTCCCCTGTATTCAACAGTGTGATAGAAGGCGGTGGCTCAAACGGTTCAATCGGGCTTACCCCCTTGAGTATATCTTTCGGGCAGTCTCCATTGTGCGTCGGATGGAGACCCGCCGACAATTGCACTTTCCCTTGTTGGGCTCGGTGGCGGGCGGGGACCCCCGGGGGATGAATATCTATCATACTATAATATGGAAAATATCAAAAAACCAAAACTGGCACCAAAGCGGCACATAGCCACTGACATTGACCTTGAAAATGATAGCGACTCTGATTGTGGGGAAGCGACGCCTCAGGTTTCGGCCGTCTGGCCTCGCTTTCTCATTATCCACAGCAAAGTTAAAGAGAAGCCTGTTTCCAAGCTGCACCCTTTCCTGGTGGGGGAGACCCTCAGGAGCCGTGTTGGCAGTCCTGAGGCCCAGCGCCTCAGGTCTGGTGACTTGTTGGTAGAGTGCCGTACCCGGGCACACTCCAATGGGCTACTGAGGCTCTCCTCCATCGGAGACACTCCAGTGGAGGTCACTCCCCACAAAACAATGAATTCTTCTAGAGGAGTGATTAAAGATCAAGCATTGGCCGAACTGTCTGAAGATGAACTTGTACGGAACCTTAAGTCACAGGGGGTGACCTACGTCAGGCGCTTCATTTCCAAACGAGGTGGTAGGGAGATCCGTCTCCCTACCATCATCCTGACGTTTGGCACCCCCACAGCTCCTACTACCATCTGGGGAGGTTACTACTCCCTAAAAGTGAAAAAGTACGTCCCTCTCCCCCTTCGGTGCTTTAAGTGCCAAAAGTATGGCCATGGGCAGAAGACATGCCGCCAGGCAGAGGCCCTATGCGCCCGTTGCACTAAGCCCGGACACTCTGCTGAGTCCTGCACAGCCATCCCCCTGTGTGTGAATTGCCAGGGGGCGCATATGGCTTCGGACAAGAAGTGCCCTCGTTGGATCTCCGAGTGCAGGATTCAGCAGGTGCGTGTGGAGAAGGGGCTGTCCTTTGCGGACGCAAAAAAACTGGTTGACGGTCCTGGTGCAGCTGAGGCGTCGCCAAACTCAAATAACAACTTTGTGTATACTTTCAGTGCTGCGGTGGCAGGCAAGCGCCCCACCAAAGACTTCTCTCGTCAAACCCCAACTTCTTGGTTGGGGGCGGAGCCTCGGATCCTCTCACCCCTGGAGAGTAATCCTCCTCCGGTGGTGACGAGGAGCCAGGGAACGCAGAGGGCGGACGCTACCGGTCCGGTGGCACCGCCTTCTGCTGCCCCTAAGCCTCAGCCCCCACCCAAACCTGCTAGTTTGTCAACACCAAAGGTTTCTGGCTCTGGTCAGCCTTCTAAGGCCGCTAACTCTAGCGGCAGGAACGCTGCCCAGGACCAGAAGTCAAAGAAATCTATGGGACCGCCGTGCGCACGGGCCCAGAAGGGGAACATTGATGTCCCCCTTCAAAACAAATATGCTGCGTTGGAGGAGCAGATGGAGGGAGTGGAAGTTGTCGATGCTGCGGCAGCTCCACCCCCTTCATCTCCTAGGAACCAGAGGAGGCCCGGGAGCCGGCCCCCCCCTGTTTCTCCGACTCCTTCCAAGGCAAAGGACAAAGGGGGGAAAAACTCCGCACCCCCAGATAAGACATAATCATGGACTCTCTGCTTCAGTGGAATTGTCGTGGTTTTCAATCTAACTTTGAGGAATTACGTCTTTTAGTCAAGTGCTATAACCCCTCAGTAATATCTCTTCAGGAGACTTACCTGAAGACTTCTGACCCTGTGTCCTTTAATGGTTTTAACGCTATACATAAAGGCTCTGATTCGGAGAGGCGCTCGGGTGGAGTGGCTCTTCTCATTAGTAGCCAAATTTTATGTAGTCCCGTTAGCATCGACACCTGTCTTCAGGCTGTCGCAGCTCGGGTTACCTTGAAGAAGACCATAACTATATGCAGTATTTACCTGCCACCATCCCTGCGGGTCTGTAGTAATGTTTTTTTTAATTTAGTTGATCAACTGCCCCCTCCCTTTATTCTCATGGGGGATTTTAACGGTCACGCTCACCTTTGGGGTAGTGACCACTATGATGGCAGAGGTCAGATGTTAGAAGATGTTTTTTCTCAACTTAATCTATGTGTCTTTAACGATGGTTCACCTACATATTCTAACCCAGGTTCAGGATCTAGTTCTGTTCTAGACCTCACTGTGTGTGATCCTTCTCTCATGCTGGACTTTGACTGGAAGGTTCACGATGACCTGTGTGGTAGTGACCACTTCCCAGTAGTCCTGTCATCGGTCAGCTGTGGGGAGGATCCGCCGGTGGGGCGCAGGAATCTTAAGAAAGCTAACTGGCCTCTGTTCGCCTCCCTCTGTCAGTCTCGTCTTACAGAGGAGGTGGTCATGTCATCTGAAGAACCTATTTCTTCTTTTACTACTATTTTGTTGGACGTAGCGGGTGAAACCATCCCTAAAACTTCCGCATCAGTCCCTCGAAAGCCGAGAGTACCATGGTTCAACGAAGAGTGCAGCAAGGCCCAAATAGCGCGCAAATCTGCTCAGCGACGTGCTTTCCGTAATCCGTCGCAAGTAAATATTTTAACCTTTAAAAGACAGAGGGCGAAAGCCCGTTACATTTTTAAACGTGAACGCCGTGCTTCCTGGAGACGCTTCGTCTCATCTTTAACTTCTCGGACTCCGTCCCAGAAAGTATGGAAGGCTGTTCGGAGAATTAGGGGCAGAGGTGGCTCGGCTTCTGTTGGCCATCTTAGAGATGGTGTCAGTTTGGTTACAGATAAAAAAGCTGTGGCCAATTTGCTTGCCTCCACCATTGCCCATAATTCTTCAACGGAGCATTATTCACCTTTCTTCCAGAGAGAGAAGGAGAAACGAGAGTCTCGTATTTGTGATTTTGAGTCCGATAACTCAGAAGACTATAATGTCCCGTTTACATTATCAGAATTGCAGCAAGCTTTGCAGAAATGTAATGACTCTGCTGCTGGCCTAGATACCGTCCACTATCAATTCCTAACGCATCTGCCTGAGAGGTCACTCCTTGTACTTCTCAAGGCCTTTAACCATATCTGGAGAACTAGTCATTTTCCGCCGTCTTGGCGCCAGGCTGTGGTTGTACCGATCCCCAAGCCGGGTAAGGATCCTTCCGACCCGGGCAACTACCGGCCTATCGCTTTGACATCATGTTTATGTAAAACTATGGAGCGCCTGGTCAACGCCCGCCTGGTGTGGCATCTTGAGTCACAGGGTCTCCTCACAGACCTCCAGTGCGGTTTCCGGCGCTTCCGTAGTACAACTGACCATTTAGTCCGCTTTGAATCATTTATTCGAGATTCTTTTGTCAACAAGCAGCATGTCTATGCAATTTTTTTCGATCTTGAGAAGGCGTATGACACTACCTGGAAGTATGGCATAATGTCTGACTTGTTGGACATGGGTTTTAAAGGGCACCTGCCCGTTTTTATTCACAATTTTTTGACTAACCGGTCGTTCCATGTCCGTGTGGGCTCCACCCTCTCCGACTCCTTTGAACAGGAGATGGGTGTCCCACAGGGCAGCATTCTATCTCCTGTTTTATTTAGTATTAAAATTAATAACATTGTAAAGGCCGTCAAGGACGATTCTGAATGCTCTTTGTTTGTTGACGACTTTGCTTTGTGCGCACGTGGTCGAGGACTTGCGTCCCTTGAGAGGCGCTTGCAGCTGTGCGTTGATCGCATCCAACGGTGGGTGTCTCTCAATGGATTCAAGTTCTCGCCCTCCAAGACTGTTTGTGTGCATTTTACTAACCAGACGAAATTTTTTCCAGAACCTAGCCTGAGCATTGCTGGAGTGCCAATTAAGGTGGCCGAGGAGGCAAAGTTTCTGGGGGTCATTTTTGACAAAAGACTTACCTTCCGCAACCATATTAATTACCTTAGAACCTCTTGTCAGAAGGCTCTCGACATTCTTCGTGTCGTCGGTCGTACTGACTGGGGTGCGGACCATACTGTCTTACTTCGTCTGTACCGGGCCCTTGTTCGGTCCAAACTGGATTACGGCTCTGTGGTGTATGGCTCAGCTTCCAAGTCTGTGCTACAGCGTCTGAACACAATTCACCATCAGGGTCTGCGGATATGTCTTGGGGCCTTCAGGACGTCTCCAGTTCCTATTCTGTATGCCGAGGCAGGGGAGCCTTCTCTCAAGCTCCGCCGCATCCGCCTCATGCTCAGCTACGTTCTGAAACTGAAGGCCCATCCAGACAATCCTGCCTATGATTGTGTTTTTAAACCATCGTTTGCAGAGATTTACGATACCCATCCGGGAGCTGTCCGTCCACTTTCTTTCCGTGTCCGACCTCATCTGCAGGCGGCCGGATTGGACCTGGACAGAGTTTCGGAATCCCTGCAACACATCACTCCACCTTGGCTCTTACCAGTTCCTGACATCTTGCTGGACTTGACTGCCCACAAGAAAGACTCTACTCCACCAGCCATATACCAACAGAGCCTCAATGAACTGCTTTCAATTTTTCCTGCCTATTGTCGCATCTATACCGATGGGTCAAAGTCTGAGGATGGGAGAGTGGCTGCGGCCGCAGTATCCTCTCGCCATCCTAGACGCCCATTTAAGCACCGCCTCCCAGACCACTCATCTGTATTTAGTGCGGAACTGCAGGCGGTTCTGCTGGCACTCAAGCATGCTTATCGATCTAGAGAAAGGAACTTCCTGATTCTGTCTGACTCTCTTTCTGCCCTGCAGGCCCTTCAGGGCATGGGAAATGACCACCCACTGCTGGTGCAGATCAGAGAGCTCCACGTGGACTTGATGAAGGAATAATATTATGATATCATTTTTATTTGGGTGCCAGGGCATGTGGGCATCGAAGGCAACAGGATCGCAGATTCTGCTGCCAACGATGCCCGCAATGACCCTGTCCCTGACACACAGACTGTTTATAGTGATTTTAGACATGTGGCTAGTGCGTACATAGCCCGTGAGTGGCAGTCCGAGTGGGACAAAGAGGAAGCTAACAAGCTGCATGAAGCCCTTCCTAAGTTGTCCGACGGTCTACCTTATCGCTGCGGCAGCCGCCGTGAGGAGACTGTCCTGGCTCGGCTCCACATCGGCCACACGTATGTTACGCACTCTTATTTACTTAAACAGGAGGAGCATCCATGGTGTTATGCCTGCGACGAGCAGTACTCTGTTCAACACTTTTTGTTGTCTTGTGCTGATCTAATCGACACAAGGTATAAACATTTCACAGCAGACTCCTTGAAGGTTTTGTTCCGGGATGTGCCCCCGGACAAGATCTTCAGTTTTCTGAGAGAGTGCCATATTTTTAATAAGATTTGAGCGTTTATAGATTATGATGTTTCTATTATTTTGACCTTTTTGAGAGTCTACCGACGTTTTCTTTAAAGACCAGTGCGACATTTTAGCCTGACATATTTTTAAGGTATATTTACATCATGTCTTAAGACCTTTCTTTTAGTCTGGCTGACCAGATTTTTACCCTTCCCGCCGTGAGATGGCCTTAGTTGCCTGCTCGGCGTTAAACCCAAATAACTAACTAACTCATAACTATCGAGTGCAAAACTATCGTACCAAACACAGATGTCTTACATTTTGCAGTCAATCCAAAAACTGACGAAGTCTCTACTTATACCAAGTGCTGCTTTTGTAGTAGTCCTGGTGATTTTTCATGTGAGTATTACAAAACACAGTTGAGTTTTGTCTCAAATAAAACTTGCTGTTAACGTTGTTGAATTACTTACAACAAAGTTCAGATATACAACAAACAACAAAGTTCAGATATACAACAAAGTTCAGATATACATGTTTTGTTATAGCCAAAGTTTCTATACTAAACCACTGAAAATTATATGCTTTTGAAAGTGCATCAAAGCCATTGTTTGAAAAGGATAAGTTTTGATTTGCAAAGTTGAATCAAACACATGGCGGTCATCTTGGATTGAATAATGTATGACTTTGTTTTGACAGATTCTGCAATATGAATTCACCTTAATGAAGAGCAAGCACAAAATGTCATCAGAAATGGAGAGTGACTAGTAAGTTTCTCCATAATCAGTTTTTGTTAGTACTTATTAGTACTTTATTTATCCACTTAATAAGTTAACACGCTTTGCACCAAATCGCTACAGCAGGAGGTGGCTCGACTATGATAAGTGAAGGATAGTTCCTGACTAGATTGGTGCCATCAAGCGCCAAGCTAATCTTGCACTATCCTTGAATTAATATAGTCACTCCATCTCCTTTGCCTGATACATGGTTGTAAAGTGACACCCCCAAAATGCAGCCTCAGGGCAAAATAGTTTAATAGTCAGGTGTGCAATGTTTGTTTGTTTATGTAAGTTAAACTTGAAAAATGTGACCAATTCTATCTACCAATTCTGCCCCCCTTCCCCTCCCCCATCCTCTGAATCTCTCCCCCGCCCCCACTCCCAGCTTCTGTCGCCTATAGCAATATTTTATGTGAAATTTCCAATTCAGTTTGAAACTTTAACAATCTTTTTATTAATTTCAGTTCTCCACCAACTAAGTTAGGTGCAGAGGTAAGTCTGACAGCTTGTCTGAATGTTTTCGCAACTGGATGGGTACCTAGACCTTATCAATGCAGTTGCGGTACATATAACCATATGACCAGTTCATGCAGCTACAGTCTTTTAGCATTGAATTCCATTGTGTGAGTTTTTACCAAAGAGATTAGTATTTTTGTTTACAAAAAAATGTCCCACAAACAACAGCGTTCACAGCCATGAAAAGATATTGTTGTGATGTGGTCAACACTTCACAAAGTTAATTCTGTATGCATGCTGGCCTGTGATTTTGGACTTACAGCTTGCAGCAATAAGGTTGAAAATCACAGACCAGTACTCATGCCGGTTTGTTTCCAGATTGTGTACAACACGCTACAAGTCCTAGCTTTCACCGCCATGGCTGTCCTTGTCATGCGACTCAAACTCTTCTGGACTCCACACATGTGTATCATGGCATCACTTTTAGCATCTCGCAAGGTGAGTCGACTTGTAAATAATTGTGCTGTAGACCGTTGTCTTTGTGTGTGTACATCTTTGTGTGTGCCTGCGGTTTTGTTTGCAATGATTCCTACAGTAATCATCACCACAAAAAACACTACTGACATGCAAAGGGTTAACATGTACATGCATGGGGATGGCTGATTGCACCAATCTCATGGCGATTTGTTTAACCTTGAGACACTACTGCACAAGATAGATCAACCATGATAGTTCAAGGTTGCTGCCAAAATATCTTGGCGCCTCTGAGTCCCAAGCTATTTGGACACCCTCCTTGAACTATCATGATCTGTCTGTCTGCTGATCAAGAAGAAGAAGAAGTCTTCAGTGGACAACTCCCAGAAATTTGGACACTAGGCTCAGTGCTTTAGATATTATATTTTTTCTGTAGCAGCTAGTCTTGTAAGCCTATGCACTGGGGCTGTGGGCATGTATTGGTGTGGCCAGATTCACTGGTTACCTCAACTTGCACTGACTGCTCTGATTTTGTGTTTCTAATTTATCCCCCAGTTGCTAGGCTGGCTACCCCGCTATAATGAAGTAGCACACTCTGCAGTCCTAGTGGGACTGCTGGCATGCATGAGTGTGGCCGGCTATGCTAACCTTCAGCATCAGTGGCGTATAATGGGAGAATTTAGCAACTACCCAATGGAGGAGCTTGTGGAATGGATCAAAACCAAGACGCCTTCAAGTAAACATTTTATCATTACATTCATATAATAATAATAATAATAATAATAATAATAATAATAATAATGAGTATTTATATAGCGCTTAATCTTAATCAAAAGCTCTAAGCACTTTACAATTTGTACACAAAAATAAAAATACAATGACATATGCACATAACAAACAAAACACAATACCTGAACACACCACTTTATTTCTTCAAAATCGTTACCGATGGTATTACTGAGAGGAAGATATACTTAACCTGACAATTTCAGT
This sequence comes from Semisulcospira habei, assembly GCA_036245525.1. NCBI lineage: Eukaryota > Metazoa > Mollusca > Gastropoda > Semisulcospiridae > Semisulcospira > Semisulcospira habei. Next base: position 272,273,668 of record BTPG01000002.1, on the reverse strand, counting down.
CTCCAAAATTTGTTGTGTGTTGCCACACAACCAGGGACGTAACTCTAGCAAGCAGTTATCTAATCCCCCGAGTGTCCTCCCTATCCTCAGAGTAACCTCCCTTCCAAATCTCGCAAGAGGCTGTTATTTCCAGTTCTATACTTGACTGCCATTTTGTTTAGATCCTTCTTTCTCAGTCTCCCGTTATCGTCTTCTGTGTCCATCCTTCGGCCTTGTTTGTCTTAACATGGCCAGGTAAGGCCTCGGATATTGCCTCCCTCGACGATTGTGGCGAATTGGGGCAATTTCCATGGATTTGTGGCATTTTGCTGTTCGTTTTGACTTCGTCTTCGATTGTCGGTTTTAACGGTCGTCTGCTCGGTTACGTAGCCTCTGGGCTACGCACGTTTCATTTCCGCTCTGTTGCAGTTTTCTTCTTAAAACGTGCCCCAACTGTAAAAATTTCCAGTGGCCTAGTGACTTACATCCGTGCTGCCTGCCTTGCTCGGGATGTGCATCGGACCACACTTGTGGTCTTTGTGCTTCGTGGGAAGAAGATCGCTGGTCCGAAATGTGGAAGTTCTACCGTCGTCAGCGCCCTGTACAGTCCGACGAAGCTCCTCTTTGCCCAATCACCACCAGCTCTACTGCTATCGGTGTTTCTTCTCGGAGCTCACGGTCTCCGGCTCCCAACCCCATTCCATCACAGCTATCCCGATCTTCTGTGCCGGGACCCTTGCAGCTCTTTGCCACTCAGGCGTGGGTGTCGGACACCGTCCCTCCCGCTGTGGGTGGTTTTACACCAGGTGAGTATGTATGCCCCCTCTCCCATGAGCGTATTTCGCAGCCAGCCCCGCAGACCCGGCCTTCTAAGACGGGTCTCCAACGGAGGCAACCCCATCATTTTGGAGGGAGGAGACAGCGACCATTAGCAGTCCCTGGCGCGTGCCCTCTCCAGCCAGACGTGACTTTACCCAACTGCTCTTTTCCGTCGCAACTTCAACAATTGTCGTCACATCACGACTTGTTGCTCGACGCTTCGGCTCAACCACTGTCTCCTCGCGCCCTGGCTAAAAGCCAGTCACCGCGCACTCGTGCCACACTTGGTACGTCCTCTCGGCGTATTTCTCACCTCTCCCGTCGGTTTTATTCTCCTATTGCAGACGTTTCCCTTCGGGATCCTACACCATCGTCCGTCCCCTGTCACCGTGATCCCTGCAATTCTCCTGCCCCATCGCTCGCAACATGCCTCTCGACGACGGGTGGATCGCCTTCGCTCCGAACGTCCTTCACCGTACTGTCGCCGCCACCTTCATCGTGCTCCAGAGAGGGGACAATCCCGGTCCCGTTCCCGTTCTCCTGCTCGTCGCGGCGCGCGCCGCCCGCTTTTGCCTGAGAGTCGTCAGCATCTGCCCTCTTCCTTACGGCGTTGTTGTTGTTGTTCTTCTTCTTCCTATGACAGTAGGAGTTCTCGGCGACCTGGGCACCTGGACTCCGCATCCATCCCTCGGGCCGTTCTTCTCTCCGGCCACCGCGCGATCGTCACTCTTTCCAAGGGTCCTGTTCCCCCCGGCGCTTGGCAGCGCCGGTTCAGGAGGATATTCTTAGCCTTCATCCGGTGGATTCTGCTTTCGACCTTGGGGCTTTGCCGCACCTTTCTCTGTCTAGGAGTCCCTTACCTGCGGACTCTGAGCACAGCTGTTCTCCGTCCTCGGACTGTTTCACTCCGGGTGTCGAGACTTGACGGTCCTTGGACGAGGCCTCCGGCCTCATTCTTCGCTTTCTTTCCCCAGACGCTTGCCCCCCTGCATCTCCTCTTAAGCGAAAGGTGTCGGCTTTGGTGGATGTTTCCCTTCAACCTAAGCATTTCCGATCTCTCCCGCAACCACCTGGCTTTCGAGATCTGGCGGAGGCGTTCTCGGCGCAATTGCCTCTTGGCACTTTCAAAGAGCCTCTCTTCTTTTCCGATACTAAGTGGCGTGAAGGCGTAGACATTCTCTTCCGCCAACGTTGGTACGTGGGTCACTCTCAGGCTTTTGCATGCCCTTTGCCTTCACTCGATGATGCGGCGGATTTACAGGCGGGTGGACGCCGCTTCGCCTTTTCCCGGGTCCCTCGCGGTTTTGATAAAGCTGCTGTCCTGATCCGCAACACGCTGGCCTGCTCCGGCTTCCTGGATCTCGCTACCTAGGCGATTGTATGCGCGCTTGAAGACCATTGGGATCCGCACTCTACCGCTCCACTGCGAGAGATACATTCTCTGGCGGTGGTGGCTAATCGGGCTTCGTACCATCCTTCTGCAAATGCGATGGCTGCCACCATCAACTGTGATTTAATTAGACGGGATGCAGTTCTTGCTGCTTGTTCTGGGTTACCTTCGACAGTCAAGGCTCAGCTCCACCAGGCGCCCATCGGCGGTCCTTTGCTGTTTGGCTCCACTTGGCAAGCTGTGAAGGATGCGCATAAGGACATCTGGCCCACAGCTCACCATTTGTTTCCTCAAAAACATTACCGATGACATTACTGTCTGGAAGTGTCTACTACTTACTCAATTTTAGCCTAAGAACTTGTTGTGTTCTTTCACAACCCGGGAGGCACTCGGGGAACCCTCATTAGGGCTGAGAGTAGCCTCCTGTCCCAGTCCAATCAGGCACCCACTACGTGGCCCAATCACAAATCAGTCGTTTCTACTTAGCTCTGAAGTTCAGACGTGTTAGCCTATCTCTCCACAGACCGTTGCTAACGGTTTTTCACTGCTCTTCTTTTTGTAGATTACTGTGTTCCTTCAGACGTTTGTGCTTGGATTTATGTGCCTGTGTGTGTTTTTCAAGGATTGTGCTTCCCATGAACTGGGTTTTTCTTCGTTCTGGTGAAAACGAAAAAAAAAAAGAAAAAAAAAAAGGACGGTACTCTCTGTGGTGTTTACTGCTCCGGCTATGGAGATTCCTCCACCCGTCGCCACGTCACAAGAGAGGTAAGGTCTTGGCCCCTCCCTCAGAAGGCCCCGGCCCGGGTGCCTGTTTTAGTTTGTTTCGTCGGATTGCGCATAGCCTTCGTTCCCGTTTTCGCGCACTCTCTTGCGCCTAGTCGCCTGCTATTTCTGTTTTTATGTTGCAGTAACCCCGTGCGTACCTGCGACAAGTGTGGATCTTTCCGGTGGCCGTGTGATGACCATGATTTTTGCCTTCCTTGTACGGGATGCAATTCGGACCATACTTGCACCGTCTGCGCCGCCTGACCCGAGCAGCAATGGTCGCAGCTTTGGAATTTTTACAGGCGCGAGCGTCCGCATACGCCTAGTGACAGGGCTTCCTTCCTAGAGCCCACATCAGTACTTGGCGCTGTTTCCAAACGTGTGGGTGCGGACCGTGAGGATCCACTGAGCCGTCGGCCGCTTGAGCTTCGCTCATCTTCCCTCACTTCTAATCGGACACCGCCTGCTGACTCTTACGGGGAGTCCGCCTTATAGTCTAGCAGCTGCCCTTCATAGACGATCAGCCGTTTACGAGATAGTGATTTTCTAGAGAGTAACAAAGGTTTGGGTATATCAAAATGAAGTCTAGTATGAATAAAAGCAGTGCGCACTCGTTTTAAACCGCCGGAGGATGGAGACATTTTTCTGTAGCACATTTTGTTTCCAGTATGGCTGCAGACGAAACCAGTACCGTAGCGGCCATGTTTACAGGGGATCAGTAGTTTACACGGGTCTCATTGTTCCTGTATTCAGTGGTAGTATGCACTATATGTCACTTAAAAGGATTTCATTTTTTAAAGTAATATTTTCACACTTAGATATATTAAGAGAAGAAACAATTACGAAAACGCTTGCCTTGAACACAAAATTAATATCGTTTCGCAACAATAAGGTATCCCAAAATCACGTGATCAAAACATCACGTGACGCCACGACCTCTCTGCGGACGTGAATTTCTGTGTGCCGACGGGTTCTTTTTTATTTGTTCTACATAAGCTTGTTTGTTTAAAAAAAAAGCAAACGTGTCAAGTTGCTGTGTGCATTTTTACGGCTTGATAAAGGTTTGTCACGTTTATTTCCATTCACTTTACCATCGCTTTGCCTGTTCATTTCGACAACACAGCACCAAAACAAAACGTAACCCACAACACAAACGCTATCTTCAAAACCTATGCTGCATTCTGTAAAAGAAAAAGAGTGCCACACCACTTGGTTTTAACTGTCATGGCTGAGCAAAGTTTCGGAACTTGATTAATTACTTTATGCAGCAGTAACATTTATTTTAATCAGTTGTACTGACAAGCTATAATGTTGTGATGTGCGATCACTGCCAGTGCCAATTTTGCAGTCTCAGTGATCACTGATGGTACAGTACACTTCACACTGAAAAAAAAAAATACACAGTACAATATGAACACGCTTGGAAGTTCATGCAATGCTTTGTTTAAAATTGAACCCTATCTTGCTAGCAGTAGCCTACTGCACAAAAGAGGAACTTATTTTGCTGCTGTGTTATTTGCAGTTTGTCTGCATATAGACATTTGCAGTTCGCTGCAAGGATTCTTAGCAGCTGACATTAGCACTGACATATTGGGATTAAAACGACAAAGAAAACGGAGAAAGGTGACACAGAGATGATTTAATAAATCAGTCAAGTGATCAAATGAATGAGATATCTATGTTTTATGATAAACAGCTAGTTATGGGAGGGGGGGGGGGGGTGAAGGAGGCACATACTTTATAATGTACACGTACTATTTTTTTCAGTGTTTCCATCACCCATTCATAACACCATTAGACTCGATGAGTTGTCATGTTTTGAGTGGTTTACAAAATACATGTACTTGTTGCTGTTACATTATCTTCTTACTGGTTTTGACATTTCGCTGTAAGATTTACAGTCACATACTTTAAGCGTGTTCCCCCTAACGCACACAGAGGTTGACTGTATCATTGATATGTGTGTGTAGGTAGCGTTTGGTTTTGTTTGAGGTGGCAGTTTTGGCCTCACCTTTAAGTTTGGTGCCGCTGTGCATGTGGCCACCAGTACTATTTACAGAACTGATGACTGCATGTGCAGGCTAGTTCACGGTATCAAAATGTGAACTGGGCAGCCTATTGTTTGAAGTGATCAGTGGTAGCAACATCCATGATGTATGTGTGCATTTGGCCACTGGTACTGTTTACAAAGGTGCTGTTTACAGAACTAGTGGCTGAGTAGGCATATTATTATTAGTACTGTTATTGTTATCAGGTGTGGCCTTATCTCTAAGTTTTGGTGCCCCTGTGCATGAGGCCAACAGTACTTTTCACAGAACTGATGGCTGCATGTGCAGTGTGGTTAACTGGACACATGAAATTTGTAGGTGGGCAGCTAAAATACAGGCAGTCAATACAAGCCACTTGCTTAACCTGAAGTCTCTATATATAGATTTTACAGTCCACTAATGCCCATCAGTATACAATTGTGCATGTCTTTTGTGGGTACTTGTTCTGTGGTTTTGTATATGGGCTGGGGTTGAAAGTGGGGCGGTATGGCACCTATTACCGTGTATGTACAAAACCTTCATTACAAACAAACATAAATTAATAATTTTAATAAATAGTTATTTGGGTTTAACGCTGCGCGGTAGACTACGGCCATCTCATGGCAGTTAAATAAATAAGATAAAGTAAGTCAAAGATACCTGGGACATAAGAATGCTAAGTAAAGTATAGATTATGATCATGCACAGATGTACATTGGTGGATGTTCTGCGGTTTTGTGTGTGTAACTGGATTGGGGTTGGGAGCGAGTGATACTGCACCTATTACCATGTACGTGTATAAGACATAAGACATTTATTCACCAAGTAAAACGTTACAAGGATTTTTGTGTGGCATGGCGACAGTAAAATATGTCCTCACTTGTAGGGCATTATCATGTCATACACTTAGTTGGCGATCATCCTATATACAGCACTAAAAGATAGATAAACACAATATTAAACACAAATCAGTCATATGTCACAAATCATGGAATCACGTTGTTCCGTGCATGGTGATGTATTGAGGACAGCTTCTGGAGAAAAAAAAAATGCATCTGAATCGAGAGGTTCTGGCTTTAAAAGCACGAAACCGCCGGCCAGAGGGCAGAAGCTCGAAGAGATGATTGGCTGGGTGTGACAGATCTGACAGAATAGTACTGGTGGCCACATGCACAGGGGCACCATGGTGTATGTTCTTGAGCTGTATGCTGATGTGTATGTACAAAACCTACATTACAAACAAACAAAACAAAACAAACAAACAAAATAAATAAATCATTTAAATAAATAAGATAAAGTAAGTCTAAGGTACCTGGGACATATGCATGCTAGGTAAAGGATAGATTAAAAATTATGAACATACACAGATGTGTATGTCCTTCTTTTGGTAGGTGTTCTGCGGTGTTATGTGTGTATTTAGGTAAGGGTTGGGAGCAGGCAGTATGGCACCTATTACCATCTATATATGTGTATATTTTCTTGTTTGCTGATGCCCCCACCCGGGTCTGCCCTGGGGGACTTGGGTGGGGTTAGGTACTTTTTAGTTCCCAGGGTCACCCTGGTCAGCCCCACAGGGTGGGTTTCCTTTCTATTCTGGGGCATGTGTTTCTGTCTACCCTTGGTCCATTCACCTGTATTTGTCTTTTTAAAACTCTCCCAACTGTCTGCACTGCCTGTAGCTCTTGATGTTGGATGTGTGTTGCTAGACAGTCTTAGCTTTATTTAGGCCCCATGTTGTAGGTTTATTTACCGTATTTGATCGGCTGGCGACATACATTCAATTTTCTGTTTAGTTTTTTTTTCACAAGCAGTGCAGGCACGTCCTGAGAAAGCCTTGTTGCTGTCGGGACGTTAAGCAATGTACAATCAATCAATCATTGTTTGCTGATGTGTATGTACAAAACCTTCATTACAAGCAAACAAAATAAATAAATAATTTAAATATATACTTATTTGGGTTTAATGTCGAGCAGGCGACCAATGCCATCTCATGGCGGTTAAATAAAAAAGATAAAGTAAGTCAAGATACCTGGGACATATGAATGCTCAGTAAAGGATAGATTATGAACATGCACAGATGTAAGTGTCGTTTGGTGGGTGTTCTCTGGTTGTGGAGTGGGGTTGGGAGTGGGCAGTATTACCATATATGTGTATGTGAACATCAGCATATGAACAAAACCTACTTTTCAAACAAATAAAAATAAATAATAAATTTAAATAACTAGGACATATGAATACCAAGTAAAGGATATATTATGAACATGCACAGATGTTTGTTCTGTGGTTTTGTATGTGGGTTGGGGAGCGGGTGATATGCACCTATTACCATATGTGTACATGTTATGTTCACATCATATATGTGTATATGTATGTTCTCATACCCACCCAGGTCTACCCTGGGGGACTTGGGCGGGGTTAACTACTTTTTAGTTCCCAGGGTGACCCTGGTCAGCCCAACAGGGTGGGTTTTCCCCTCTATTCATGGGCGTGTGTTTCTGTCTACCCTTGGTACATTCACCAGTATTTACCTTTTTTAAACTCTTCCTACTGTCTGCACTGCTTGTAGCTCTTGATATTGGATGTGTGTTGCTAAAGGGTCTAGTTAGGTTTATTTAGTGTATTAGACCAGCTGGCGACATACATTCAATATTCTGTTTAGTTTGGGTTTTTTCACAAGCAGTGCAGGCACGTCCTGAGAAAGTCTTGTTGCTGTCGGGACGTTAAACAATGTACAATCAATCATTTTATGCTGATGTGTATGTGCAAACATACATCACAAACAAACAAACAAACAAACAAAAAAATAATAAATTAATAAAATAAGTTGGGGATACCTGGGACCTATAAATATGCATGTTAAGTAAAGGATAGATTATGAATATGCACAGATGTATGCATATTGAAAACAAATTTCCTCTCCTTGGTGACCACTACCATACCACTATAGTGATCATGTGCATCAAGGAATTCCTTCCATCCATAATTAAAAGGATAAATAATAAATAAATATGTAAGTGAATACATACATGAATCAATAAAAATAAATAAATAAAACATGTAATATAATAGAGAGGGCTACTATCTGTATTGTGTCTCATGCAGTCCTGATAAAGCTTAATCATAAGAGTCCTTGTGAGTACTTGAGTGCGGATTGGTTAAATTGGTTGCAAAAACTAAAATTTTATATTTAGGTGTTTAGCTGAACATGGTGATTTTGATGGAAACGGTTCGGAGATAGATTTCACTCTGCCTGGCTTGTGCTTAAGACCAGTCGGATACGAGTGTGCTTGACCAGTTAAAAATCCCATCTCCACTAATAAAATAAATAAAAAAAGAGCAGACCTGCACTTAGAGCCGTTAGGCTGAAAAACAGACGAACAACATGCATGTTGTATCCGGCCAAAGAATGTTGAAGATGGTCGGCAGACACATTGCACAACATGCACAAAGGGCGTTTACTTTCGATATGCTTTCCTCCCACAAAAGACCGAGTTCTGTGGAAAAGGCTGTTTTCAAGACCAGGAAAAATAACGTATTTGACGTTGATAAGATGTTCAAATCGATAATAATCTCTGTTTCAATTCAGGAGCAAAGTAAAGCTTCATCAACCGTGCGCGTCTGATTGACTTCTTTAGAAGGCTTCTCGCTGACCGCCATTTTGAAACTAGCGACGCGACTATGCTTACCGCATTAAAAATAATACTTTTAAACTTATTTTATCGTATATATGTATGCATGTTTACTTGCTGATGATTTTAATTTACTCACTGGAATAAACTTGTAACTTGTATGCTTGAAATTTTCAATGTTATGCACAAAAAATGTCTTGCACCTTATCCGGGCGGTGTACGAGGACTGGTTCCCTCACATCGAAAAATAGCTTTCGAAAAACACTTCTACAAAAATGTCTCCATCCTAAGGACAAATATTGTTGCCATGCATAAACTATATGGCATTAGTACTTTCGTTTCGTACCTGCAAACCATTGTTACTCTTTTGACGAACTACTTAGTCTGCAGAAATTGCGAAAAGCTGCTGGACTATTAGGGCGCAGCGTTTGCCTTACAGGGGCACGCATACCGCGACTAACCTCGCGTAGTACGTTGTCCAAAAATAATCAAATTTCTGGGGACCGTGAGGATCAGCTTGCGATTTCCTCATCCTCCAAATTCTCTAACCGGACACAGCCTGCTGACTCTTACGGGGAGTCCGCCTTAGGGCTTAGCGTTTGCCTTACGGGGGCACGCATACCGCGACATACTTCGCGTAGTACGTTGTCCGCAACTAGTCGCGTTCTAATGGACCATGGGGATTATTGCGCTGTCGGCCGCTTCACATGGGCTCATCCTCAAAGATTTCTAAACGGACAACGCCTGCTGGCTGTTACGGGGAGTCCGCCTTGGGGCGTAGCGTTTGCCTTCCGGGGTCACGCATTCCTCCAAGCAGACATCAAGAGACTGGGAACCACCTGGAGTAGAATCGAAGGAGAAGCACAGGACAGGAGTTGCTGGAGGTCTCTCGTCGACGGCCTATACCCGGGTAGGGGTGACAGGCGTAAGTAAGTAAGTAAGGCACGCATTCCACGACATGCTTCGCGCAGTCCCTTGTCCGAAAATCGTCATATGAGATCTCATTTGCACAAGTCTGCGTGCTCTTACGGAGAGACGCCTATGCGGCAATGTACCCGCCTTACGGAGACTGGCAAGAGATCCAGGTCCAGGCGTCATCGGTTTGATGACCGTGTTCCTCTTTCTCACTTGACCTCCATTACTCCACACTCTCACGCGTCGGGTGACTACCGTCAGGAGCATCGTTCTACTGTCCGTTCCGATTGCCGCAGTCCTCGGCATTCATCATCATCTTCCCTTTCATCTCTTTCTCCCGCTTTGGTTCCCCGTTCGGCTTCCAGCTTGTCTTGGTCTGCTCCTCCCCTTCCGTTCCATCACCCGTCCCCTTCCCCTCCTCGGCCCCGTATTCGGACCTCCGCTGGTAAAGTTCACCGTGACCGCCACTCCCGTCATCGCAGCCGCTCCCGTCATCGCAGTCATTCTCCCCGTTCACGTCACATGGTTCCCTCTAGGTCCCCCCCTCCCGTTCATACATTTCCCCTGCACCCGCTTCGCCATCTTCCAGGGGTACGACGATCGCCGGTGGCTACAATTTCTCATCCGGACAGGCTCCGCACCGTTTCTCCCTCACAGACCCTCTATCGGATCTCCCTCCCTACACGCGAAGAGGACACCCTTAGTCTCCTTCCTGAGGATTCGGTCTCTAATCTACTCGACTTTGGTGGCCGCTCCCTTTTGCCGCGTTCTGATGTGTCGGATGCGCCTGTGTCGACTACGCTCCCTTCATCGTCGTGCACGGAAACGCTTCTTTGCATTAATGAAGCTGCTCGTATTATCGTGGCCGCCCTCCCGAAAGAGTGCCCTCCGTCCCACCCCCCCCCCCACCCCCCCGCTCAAACGGAAGGTGTCCGCCTTTGTTGATTCGGACTGGCAACAGAAGAGATTCAGGTCGCTGCCTCAACCTCTTGGATTTCAAGATCTGCGGGATTCCTTCTCCGCTCATCTACACACGGATTCACAAGAATACTCCTTTTTTGCGGATCGCAAGTGGCAGGCTGACCTTGACATCGCGTTCCGCCAATCTTGGTATGCGGGCCATTCACAGTCTTTTCAGTGCACACTTCCCACGTTGGACCCTCCGGTTGTAGCGCAGCTTGGCGGCAACTCTAAGCTACGTTACACTTTCCCGCGTGGTTTGGATAAGACGGCGTCCCTAGTGCGGAACACCTTGGCCTGTGGGGGTTTTCTGGAGCTTCTCACGCAAGCTTTTATTCGTCGCATTGAAGACTCACGAGAATCTTCACCCCTTCTTGGTGATCTCCTCGCTCTAGCAGTCGCGGCTAACCGGGCAACTTATCACTCTTCCGTCAACGCAATGGCGGCTGCTGCTAACTGTGACCTCATGCGTCGGGATGCCGTTCTGCAAGCCTGTCGTGGATTGCCCCCTGATTTGAAGTCTCAACTGCGTCGGGCTCCTCTTGGTGGACGTCTCCTCTTTGGTGAGACTTGGCAGAAAGTGAAGGACGGAAATTTAGACCGCTGGCCCAACCGCTTTACCACTTCTCGCTTTCACGCCGCCCGCAAGGCCGTGGGTCGCGCCATGCGGAACTCCAGACCCTCTTTGACCTTCATTCCCCGTCATTCCAACGCGCCCAGGAGGGCTCCCGCTTTCGGCCGCGGTAAACCCGTTCAGACCTCTATCCCCTCCTGGCCCAAGCCTGCCCGCCGCCCTGGTTGAGGGCACGGCAGGTTTCAATGACTACCTTCCGTCCCAGTTCCCACCGGCCCCTCGGGAGTCTCCGGTCTGTGGGAGACTGGCCCTTTGCAGCGACGTATGGAGGGCGCTGCTACCGGACGACCCTTGGGTCCTTACTACCATCTCCGAGGGTCTCTCGATTTCGTTCCGTTCACCTCCGCCGTTGAGACGATCTCCGTTGTGGACAGACGTTCCATCCGACGAGTTAAAAGCTATCGCCTTGCGCGGAGAGGTAGCCTCGCTTCTACAGAAGGCTGCCACGGAGGTAGTGTCTCGTCTCGACTCCCCGGCATTTTACAGCCGCATCTTCGTAGTTCCGAAGCCAGACGGAAAGTGGCGTCCTGTCATCGATCTCTCGGCGCTGAACAAGTTTATACTGGCTCCGACGTTTCGCATGGAGACCACCCGGACGCTCCGGGCCGCAGTGCAACCCATGGATTTTGCAGTCAGCCTAGATCTTTCCGATGCGTATCTCCATGTTCTCATACATCCGGCATCCAGACGGTATCTCCGCTTCGCTTTCGAAGGCGTGATCTACCAGTTTCGCGCCCTTCCCTTCGGTCTCAACCTCAGCCCGTGGGTTTTCATTCGCATCATGGATGCAGTCGTAGCCAAGGCTCGACAGTCCTCATCCAGTCCGATCTCCAACTACTTAGACGACCTTCTCATGAGGAATGTGTCGGAGTTGGTGCTGCGGATGGACAGGGACGCTCTACTCCTGTTCTTGTCCCGCTTGGGATTTCTACTCCATGCCCGCAAGTTGGACCTCTCTCCATCTCGCCGGTTTATTCATCTTGGGATGGAATTTGCGACCGACCTCAACCGTGTGTGTTTACCAGAACCTCCGATCATGAAGTTAACCTCCCTCACTACTCGGGTTGCCCGGTCGGAATCCGTTCCCGCCAGAGTCTGGCTGCAACTCCTCGGCTTGATGAATGCAGCGGCGGATCTCCTCCCCCTGGGTCGTCTTCACTCCCGCCCGCTTCAGTTACATCTCCTGCTTCATTGGAGGCCGTCCTCCGGCGACCTCGATGCCCTGGTGCTGGTGTCTCCAATCATTCACTCTCACCTACGGCGTTGGATGGACACATCTTGGCTAGCTTCGGGAGTTCCTCTTGCCTCACCGCCCCCTCAGCTCTCGCTCTGTGTGGATGCGAGTCTCGCTGGGTGGGGTGCACACCTGCTTCCGAGTTTCCTTTCGACGTCCGGCCTCTCTCTGGACACCGGACCTGACAGACAGACACATCAACTGGCTCGAGCTACAAGCAGTGTGGCAAGCGCTCATGGTGTGGGAAGTCCACCTTTGCCACCAGACGCTTCTTGTCCTGTCAGACAACACTACGGTCGTCTCATACATTCAGAAGCAGGGAGGTACACACTCTCCCGATCTCTGTATTCTCCTCTACCGCCTGATGTGCTGGTGCGAGGACCGCAGCATCTCTCTCCGAGCTCGACATATCCCCGGACGCTTGAACGTATTGGCCGACTCCCTCTCTCGACGCGGCCAACTCCTCCACACGGAATGGACTCTTCACCCGGACATCTTTCAGATGATCTGCGCTCACTGGGAGACTCCCATGATCGGCTTATTTGCCACGAGGTGGAATCATCAACTTCCCCTCTTCATCTCCCCCATTCCAGACCCTCTAGCCTGGGCGGTCGATGCGCTATCCATTCTGTGGGACGGAATGATTGCGTATGCCTTTCCCCCGACGGTTCTCGTCCCCAAAGTCCTAATCAAGCTCAGAGGTTGCAACGCGATCCTGTTCTTGATCGCCCCATTCTCTTGGACCAGGTCTTGGACCACCGACCTTTCTCTATCTCGCCACGGGTCCCCCTCTTCGTCTCCCCACGTCGAGGACTATGCTCAAGCAGCCTCGCCAGCCGCTGTTCCACCCGTGCCCGGAGAGGCTCCTTCTTCACGCCTGGAGATTGTCTGGCAAGCCCTCACCGCAAGAGGTTTCTCGGGTGCTGCAGTGGAGGCGATCGCTTCAGCCCGTCGACCCTCGACTCGACGCGTTTATGAGGGCAAGTGGCGAGTGTTCCAGTCATGGTGCTCGGACCAACATCTCTCTCCCCTCGAATTAACTACTCCACAACTCACAAACTTCTTCCTCTGGCTCTTTGGAGACCTCGGCCTCGCTCCCATCACGATCCGCGGATACCTGTCCATGATTGCTGACACTTACCGTCATCTAGGCCACCCGGACCCTGGCGCATGTAAAGATCTCGCAGACCTGATGGCACATTTTGGCCTGCAGCGTCCGGTTCCCCATTCTGATTCCTCGCTGGGACCTACCCTGGGTCTTGACGTGGCTTAATTCGGACAGATTTGAACCCCTTTCCCTGGCTCGCTTCGCTGAAGTGACACGGAAGACATGCTTCCTTTTGGCCCTAGCCACGGCGGCCAGGGTAAGCGAACTACACGCTCTGTCAGCGAGTTCTACCTGCCTCCAATTCCGAGCGAATGGTTCTGTACAATTACTCACAGACCCGGCCTTCCTCGCAAAGACCCGGTCTCCTTTGACTGCTCCCCAGGTCATAAATATTCGGCCTTTGAAACACGCGACCTTTTCTAAGGAGACGCGACAACAGGATCCCGTGCGCGCCTTACGCATTTACCTACGCAGATCCAAGCCCGTCCGCCGAGGATGATCACGCCTCTTTCTACCTTTGAACCCCAAAAGAAATGACATAACAGCTCAGACAATATCTTCCTGGCTACGTTGGGTCATTCGGTCCGCCTATCAGGATCTTTCCCATGACGGGGCGAGGCGGCTCAGGATCCGCGCGCACGAGGTTCGAGCCATGGCCACGAGTGTCGCCTTCGATCGCAATTGTGCTGTTCGAGACATCGTGGCAGCAGTGGGCTGGCGGGCAGAGTCAACATTCACCCGCTTCTACCTCAGGGATCTGTCGGGCCAGCGAGAGAATCTCGCACTGGTGGGGGACATCGCCGCAGTGCAACACTCCCTCCCGGCGCTGGAAGCGCCGTAGGTATGCACTTAGCTAAAATTGTCGGGAGTTTGGCGAATGGGTGTGGGGCTCTGTCATCTGCCCTTTATGATGGTATTTGGGCGCGGCACCCTCCACCTTTTCGCCATTCTTCCAGACAGTAATGTCATCGGTAATGTTTTTGAGGAAACAAATTAATTTTTTTCTAAAATATATTTTTTCGAAAAATACTTACCGATGACATTACTCGAAGGACCCTCCCGCCTGCCCCACTTGCCGCTGGTAAGCTAAGTATCACGACTGATTTGTGATTGGGCCATGTAGTGGGTGCCTGATTGGACTGGGACGGGAGGCTACTCTCAGCCCTAATGAGGGTTCCCCGAGTGCCTCCCGGGTTGTGAAGGAACAGAACAAGTTCTTAGGCTAAAATTGAGTAAGTAGTAGACACTTCCAGACAGTAATGTCATCGGTAAGTATTTTTCGAAAAAATATATTTTAGAGAAAAATTAATTTTTCTTCTCGCTTTCACTCTTCCCGCAAGGCCTCGGGTCGTGCCCTGTGGTCATTTAGACCCACCTCCCATTCCGCTGCCCATGTCCCTCTTGGTTCCTCCCGTCCTTCCCATTTTGGCCGTGCCCGCACCCTCCCGGCTCCGACTCACACCTGGCCTGGTCGCGGCAGGCGTCCAGGATGGGGGAGGGCCCGATGACTCTCCTCCCACCCTGCCCCTGCCGATTTCTCTTGGGTCACCAGTCGGCGGGCGGCTATAGTGATTCAGCGACGAGTGGCGGTCGCTGTTTCCCGATGACCCATGGCTCCTTTCTACCATTTCAGAGGGTCTTCACCTCTCGTTTCATTGCCCTCCTCCTCTTCGCCGCTCCCCACTTTGGACTCGGGTTCCGAACGATCCCGTCAAGGCGACGGCTTTACAGGATGAAGTGGCTGCCTTGCTTCTCAAATCCGCCATGGAAGTCGTCCGGCGACAAGATTCTCTGGCTTTCTACAGTTGTCTCTTCGTCGTCCCCAAGTCGGACGGAGGTTGGCATCCGGTGATAGACCTTTCCCCTCTGAACAAATTTTTGGACTGATCCATCCTTTCGTATGGAAACGACCCGCGCCTTGCGGGCCGCCGTCCAGCCAATGGATTTTGCTGTCAGTCTGGATCTTGCCGATGCATATCTTCATGTTCCTATCCACCCTTTGGCTCGCCGATACCTTCGCTTCGCCTTCCGCGGAGTGGTGTATCAGTTCCGGGCGATGCCCTACGGCCTCAATCTCAGTCCCTGGGTCTTTACCAGGATTATGGATGCGGTGATTTCCCGCGCGTGGAGGTCGTCTCTCAGTCCGACCTCCCACTACCTCGACGATCTTCTTCTCCGGAATCAGGATGCGACCTGCTTGACCGCCGACAGGGACGCCCTGCTTTCCCTTCTCCATTGCCTCGGTTTTCTAGTCAACTTCGGAAAGTCGGACCTGTCGCCATCTCGCCATTTTCTCCACCTTGGCATGGAGTTTCAGACTGACTTGAACTTGGTGCACCTTCCCCAAGCTCGGATTGACAAGTTGGTTCTTTTGGCCCGTCGGATGTATCTTGCTTCCGCGGCTCCGGCGAGACTGTGGTTACAGTTGTTGGGTCTCATGAGTGCGGCGGCGGACTTGCTTCCCCTTGGCCGGCTCTACTCGCGTCCAATTCAACTTCATCTCCTCCTTTTTTGGCGTCCGTCTTCGGGGGATTTGGAGGTTTGCATTCCGGTGTCGCCCTTAGTTTGGCCGCATCTCCTTCGGTGGACGGATCCCGCGTGGTTGGCGTTGGGGGTTCCCCTTGCGTCCCCGCTTCCTTCCCTGTCGATCTGCACGGATGCCAGTCTTTCCGGTTGGGGCGCTCACCTGCTCCCGGACTTCAGCACGACAGCGGGTGTTTGGTCACCGGATTTGGTGGGCAGACACATCAATTGGTTGGAGCTGAAAGCAGTGTGGCTCGCCCTGATCTCTTGGGAACCACGCGTGACCAACCAGGCAGTTTTGGTTCTCTCCGACAACACGACGGTTGTCTCCTATATTCAGAAGCAGGGCGGGACCTGTTCTCCCTCCCTTTGCATTCTTCTGCTCCATATTCTGGTGTGGTGCCGGGATTGGGGCATTTCGCTACGGGCACGTCACATTCCAGGATGGCTGAATGTGCTCTCAGATTCCTTATCTCGTCACGGCCAGTTTCTCCATACCGAGTGGGCTCTTCGCCCTGACCTTTTTCGGATGATTTGCTGGCACTGGGAGACACCCATGATTGACCTGGTTGCGACGAGGTGGAACGCACAACTTCCCCTCTTCGTCTCCCCTGTTCCAGATCCCATTGCGTGGGCGGTGGATGCTCTCTCTATCCCCTGGGAGGGTCTCTTGGCCTATGCGTACCCTCCGTCTGTCCTGGTACCCAAGATTCTTCTCAAGCTCAGAGGCTGCCACGCAGTCCTGTTTCTGGTGGCACCGTTCTCTTGGAACAAGAGCTGGACCACAGATCTCCTGAGTCTCGCCACGGACCCCCCGCTACAGCTTCCAACGCCGACCACGATGCTGAAACAACCCCGGCAGGATCTTTTTCACCCTTGCCCAGAGAGCCTCCTCTTACACGCTTGGCGATTGTGCGGCGTGCCCTCACCGCTCGAGGTTTCTCGGATGCAGCAGTGACGGCTGTCGCTTCAGCTCGACGGCCTTCCACCAGGAAAATCTATGAGGGTAAATGGCGGGTTTTACTGTCGTGGTGTGGGCCGCGACACCTCTCCCCCACAACTCTGACTATGCCCCAGCTCGCCGAGTTCTTCTTGTGGCTCTTTGAGGATCAGGGCTTGGCACCCATCACCATTCGAGGTTATCTTTCTATGGTGGCTGACACTTACCGCCATTTGGGTTGACCCGATCTGGGATCTTGCAAGGACCTCGCGGACCTCATGGCTCATTTTGATCTCCGGCGACCAGTGACCCGATCACTACTCCCACGTTGGGTTCTTGCGTGGGTGTTAACATGGCTCAACTCTGCTCGTTTTGAACCGCTGCACTTGGCTCGGTTCTCAGACTTGACGAGGAAGACCTGCTTCCTGCTGGCCCTAGTCACAGCTTCTCGCGTGAGTGCGCTCCACGCTCTCTCTGTACTTCCGTCTTGCCTACAGCTCCGGGCTGACGGCTCGGTTCAATTACTCACTAACCCTTCCTTTTTGGCTAAAAATCGGCTACCCTCAGCGGCCCCTCAACCGATCACTATTCGTGCTCTTTGGGGTCCTGACACGCCCCACGACGTCAGACAGCAGGATCCGGTTCGGGCGTTAAAAGTCTATCTCCGCCGGTCAAAGCCCTTACGGTGGGGTCGTTCACGCCTTTTCTTGCCCTTGGTTCTGAACCGGCACGATATATCCGACCAAACAATCTCCGCTTGTCTGCGTGGAGTTATCCGTTCCGCTTACAATGACCTCTCGCCTGCGGGAGCGAAGATGCTGCGGATTCGGGCATACGAGATCCGGGCTGTCTCCGCGAGTGACGCGTTCGACTGTAACTGCACCGTGAAGGACATTGTGGCGGCTGTGGGCTGGCGGGCCGAATCTACTTTCGCCCGTTTTTACTTGCGTGACCTCTCCAGCCAGCGGCACAACCTGGCTTTGGTGGGTGACGTTGCCGTGGCTCAACGCTCCCTCCCGGCGCTGGCGGCGCCGTAGGTAACACTTGACTGAAATTGTTGGGAGTGTGCCCCGGCCAGGGGTCTAGCTAAGCAGTTACCTGGGGGCATTGACCCTCGAGCGGCACCCTCCCCCTCTTTTTAATTCTTCCTCTCAGTAATACCATCGGTAACGATTTTGAAAAAATAAATGTATTTTTCTTTAAAATACATTTTTTCAAAAAATACTTACTGATGGTATTACTCAAATGTCCCTCCCACCTTCCCCGCTTGCCGCATGTCAGCTCAGATAGAACTGGAAATAACGGCCTCTTGCGAGATTTGGAAGGGAGGTTACTCTGAGGATAGGGAGGACACTCGGGGGATTAGGTAACTGCTTGCCCACTGGGCACCGGCCTCCACGTGGTGTGGGTGGGTAGTCCCCTCAGTCCCTGACTGAGTGGGCTAGCAGAGGGGTGCCATCTTTGTCCAGGATTAAGACTTGATGTCAGCAGATATGTTGTTCAGTCTTTTTCACTGGTCCGGTTTTTAAGGAGCTGTGCTTACCCAGGTCCTACCATGTTGGATTGGTCCTTAAAAATACGCGTGAGCTTTTGGTCCTTTGGATCCCAAGTGTTTGCCGTGCTTGGAGACCCGTGTCGGGGGAGAAGAGGATCCTGGTGGCTGAAACACTCCACTTTGGCCTTGACTTCTGCCTAAACGGGAGGCTAGTCGTACCGGCCTAGTCAATCGGCTCTTATCACGTTGAGCCCTATCCCACTGTTGACATGCGGGTTGCTATACGGAACACCATGCTATAGCCTCTGCTGCTGATTAGGTGCCTTACATCAGTATTCCCCTGCATTCAACAGTGTGATAGAAGGCGGTGGCTTAAACGGTTCAATCGGGCTTACCCCCTTGAGTATATCTTTCGGGCAGTCTCCATTGTGCGTCGGCTGGAGACCCGCCAACAGTTGCACTTTCCCTTGTTGGGCTCGGTGGCGGGCGGGGACCCCCGGAGGATGAATATCTCTACTACAATAATATGGAAAAAATTAAAAAACCAAAACTGGCACCAAAGCGGCACATAGCCGCCAACATTGTCATTGAGAACGATAGTGACTCTGACTGTGAGGAAGCGACGCCTCAGGCGTCGGCCGCCTGGCCTCGCTTTCTTATTATCCACAGCCAAGTTAAAGAAAAGCCTGTTTCCAAGCTGCACCCTTTCCTGGTAGGGGAGACCCTCAGGAGCTGTGTTGGCAGGCCTGAGGCCCAGCGCCTCAGGTCTGGTGACTTGCTGGTATAGTGCCGTACCCGGGCACACTCCAATGGGCTACTGAGGCTCTCCTCCATCGGAGACACTCCAGTGGAGGTCACTCCCCACAAAACGATCAATTCTTCTAGAGGAGTGATTAAAGATCAAGCATTGGCCAAACTGTCTGAAGATGAACTTGTACAGAACCTTAAGTCACAGGGGGTGACCTACGTCAGGCACTTCATTTCCAAACGAGGTGGTAGGGGGGTCCGTCTCCCTACCATCATCCTAACGTTTGGCACCCCCACAGCTCCTACTACCATCTGGGGAGGTTACTACTCCCTAAAAGTGAAAAAGTACGTCCCTCTCCCCCTCCGGTGCTTTAAGTGCCAAAAGTATGGCCATGGGCAGAAGACATGCCGCCAGGCAGAGGCTCTATGCGCCCGCTGCACTAAGCCCGGACACTCTGCTGTGTGTGAATTGCCAGGGGGTGCAGGATTCAGCAGGTGCATGTGGAGAAGGGGCTGTCCTTTGCGGACGCCAAAAAACTGGTTGATGGCCCTGGTGCAGCTGAGGCTGCGCCAAACTCAAATAACAACTTTGTGTATACTTTCAGTGCTGCGGTGGCAGGCAAGCGCCCCACCAAAGACTTTTCTTGTCAAACGCCAACTTCTTGGTTGAGGGCGGAGCCAAGGATCCTCTCGCCCTTGGAGAGTAACCCTCCTCCGGTGGTGATGAGGAGCCAGGGAACGCAGAAGGTGGATGCTGCCAGTCCGGTGGCACCGCCTTCTGCTGCCCCTAAGCCTCAGCCCCCACCCAAACCTGTCAATCTTACTACAAAGGCTTCTGCATCTGGTCAGCCTTCTAAGGCCGCCAACTCTGGCGGCAGAAACGCTGCTCCGGCCCAGAAGTCTAAGAAAGTTACGGGACCGCTGTGCGTACGGGCCCAGAAGGGGCACACTGATGTCCCCCTTCAAAACAAATATGCGGCATTGGAGGAGCAGATGGAGGGGGTGGAGGTTGTCGTAGCTGGTGCTGCGGCAGCTTCTCCCTCCTCATCTCTGAGGAACCAGAGGAGGCCCGGGAGTCGACCCCCCTCTGTTTCTTTGACTCCTTCCAAAGCACAGGAAAAGGGGGGAAGGAACTCTTCTCCTACACATAAAACCTAACCATGCTTCAGTGGAATTGTCGTGGTTTTCACACCAACTTTGAAGAATTACGCCTTCTAGTCAAGTCCTATAACCCCTCGGTAATATCTCTTCAGGAGACTTACCTGAAGACTTCTGACCCTGTCACCTTTAATGGTTTTAATGCTATCCATAAAGGTTCTGATTCGGAGAGACGCTCGGGTGGAGTGGCTCTTCTCATTAGCAACCAGTTTTTATGTAGCCCCGTTAGTGTTGACACCTGTCTTCAGGCTGTCGCAGCTCGGGTTACCTTAACTCATTTTACCTTAACTCATTCTACCCCAGACACACCACAGCAGGATTTCTGGCATCACCCTTGAACTATCATGGTCGATCTGTGTCCTGCACTGCAAAGCAGTCTTCAGAGGACAGGGGCAAAATTTAAGGATTTCGGTGTTGGGGTAGAATGAGTTAAAGAAGACTATAACAATATGCAGTATTTATCTGCACCATCCCTGCGGGTCTGTTGTAATGATTTTTTAAATTTAGTAGATCAACTGCCCCCTCCCTTTATTCTCATGGGGGATTTTAACGGTCACACTCACCTGTGGGGTAGTGACCACTATGATGGCAGAGGTCAGATGTTAGAAGATGTTTTTTCTCAACTTAACCTATGTGTCTTTAACGATTGTTCACCTACATCCCAGGTTCAGGATCTAGTTCTCTTCTAGACCTCACTGTGTGTGATCCTTCTCTCATGCTGGACTTTGACTGGAAGGTTCAAGAGACCTGTTTGGTAGTGACCACTTCCCAGTAGTCCTGTCATCGGTCAGCTGTGGGGAGGATCCGCCGGTGGGGCGCTGGAATCTCAAGAAAGCTAACTGGCCTCTGTTCGCCTCCCTCTTTCAGTCTCGTATTACAGAGGAGGTGGTCATGTCAGCTGAAGAACCTGTTTCTTCTTTTACTACTATTTTGTTGGAGGTAGCGGGTGAAACCATCCCTAAAACATCCGCATCAATCCCTCGGAAGCCGAGAGTACCATGGTTCAATGAGGAGTGCCGCAAGGCCCAAAAAGCACGCAAATCTGCTCAGCGACGTGCTTTCCGTAATCTGTCGCAAGTGAATATTTTAACCTTTAAAAGACAGAGGGCGAAAGCCCGTTACATTTTTAAACGTAAACGCCGTACTTCCTGAGACGCTTCGTCTCATCTTTAACTTCTCGGACTCCGTCCCAGAAAGTCTGGAGGGCTGTTCGAAGAATTAGGGGCAGGGGTGGCTCGGCTTCTGTCGGCCATCTTAGAGATGGTGCCAGCTTGGTCACAGATAAAAAATCTGTGGCCAATTTGCTTGCCTCCACCATTGCCCATAATTCTTCAACAGAGCATTATTCAGCCTTCTTCCAGAGAGAGAAGGAGAAGCGAGAGTCTCGTATTTGTGTTTTAAGTCCGATAACTCAGAAGACTATAATGCCCCTTTTACATTATCCGAATTGCAGCAAGCCTTGCAGAAATGTAATGACTCTGCTGCTGGCCTAGATACCATCAACTATCAATTCCTAACGCATCTGCCTGAGAGGTCACTCCTTGTATTTCTCAAGGCCTTTAACCATATCTGGAGAACTGGTCATTTTCCGCCGTCTTGGCACCAGGCTGTGGTTGTACCGATCCCCAAGCCGGGTAAGGATCCTTCCGACCCGGGCAACTACCGGCCTATCGCTTTGACATCATGTTTATGTAAAACTATGGAGCGCCTGGTCAACGCCCGCCTGGTGTGGCATCTTGAGTCACAGGGTCTCCTCACAGACCTCCAGTACGGTTTCCGGCACTTCCGTAGTACAACTGACCATTTAGTCCGCTTTGAATCATTTATTCGAGATGCTTTTGTCAACAAGCAGCATGTCTATGCAATTTTCTTCGATCTTGAGAAGGCCTACCCGGCACCGGCCTCCACGTGGCGCGGGTGGGTAGTCCACTCGGTCCCTGACTGAGTGGGCTAGCAGACGGGTGCCATCTTTGTCCAGGATTAGGACTTGATGTCAGCAGATATGTTGTTCAGTCTTTTTCACTGGTCCAGTTTTTAAGGAGCTGTGCTTACCCAGGTCCTACCATGTTGGATTGGTCCTTAAAAATACGCGTGAGCTTTTGGTCCTTTGGATCCCAAGTGTTTGCCGTGCTTGGAGACCCGTGTTGGGGGAGAAGAGGATCCTGGTGGCTGAAACACTCCACTTTGGCCTTGACTTCTGCCTAAACGGGAGGCTAGTCGTACCGGCCTAGTCAATCGGCTCTTGTCACGTCGAGCCCTATCCCCCTGTTGACATGCGGGTTGTCATACGGAGCACCATGCTATAGCCTCTGATGCTGATTAGGTGCTGTACGCCAGTATTCCCCTGTATTCAACAGTGTGATAGAAGGCGGTGGCTCAAACGGTTCAATCGGGCTTACCCCCTTGAGTATATCTTTCGGGCAGTCTCCATTGTGCGTCGGCTGGAGACCCGCCGACAATTGCACTTTCCCTTGTTGGGCTCGTTGCGGGCGGGGACCCCCGGGGGATAAATATCTATCATACTATAATATGGAAAATATCAAAAAACCAAAACTAGCACCAAAGCGGAACATAGCCGCCGACATTGTCATTGAGAACGATAGTGACTCTGACTGTGAGGAAGCGACACCTCAGGCGTCGGCCGCCTGGCCTCGCTTTCTCATTATCCACAGCAAAGTTAAAGAGAAGCCTGTTTCAAAGCTGCACCCTTTCCTGGTAGGGGAGACCCTCAGGAGCCGTGTTGGCAGGCCTGAGGCCCAGCGCCTCAGGTCTGGTGACTTGTTGGTAGAGTGCCGTACCCGGGCACACTCCAATGGGCTACTGAGGCTCTCCTCCATCGGAGACACTCCAGTGGAGGTCACTCCCCACAAAACAATGAATTCCTCTAGAGGAGTGATTAAAGATCAAGCATTGGCCGAACTGTCTGAAGATGAACTTGTACGGAACCTTAATTTCCAAACGAGGTGGTAGGGAGATCCGTCTCCCTACCATCATCCTGACGTTTGGCACCCCCACAGCTCCTACTACCATCTGGGGAGGTTACTACTCCCTAAAAGTGAAAAAGTACGTCCCTCTCCCCCTCAGGTGCTTTAAGTGCCAAAAGTATGGCCATGGGCAGAAGACATGCCGCCAGGCAGAGGCTCTATGCGCCCGTTGCACTAAGCCCGGACACTCTGCTGAGTCCTGCACAGCCATCCCCCTGTGTGTGAATTGCCAGGGGGCGCATATGGCTTCGGACAAGAAGTGCCCTCGTTGGATCTCCGAGTGCAGGATTCAGCAGGTACGTGTGGAGAAGGGGCTGTCCTTTGCGAACGCAAAAAAACTGGTTGACGGTCCTGGTGCAGCTGAGGCGGCGCCAAACTCAAATAACAACTTTGTGTATACTTTCATTGCTGCGGTGGCAGGCAAGCGCCCCACCAAAGACTTCTCTTGTCAAACCCCAACTTCTTGGTTGGGGTCGGAGCCTCGGATCCTCTCGCCCCTGGAGAGTAACCCTCCTCCGGTGGTGACGAGGAGCCAGGGAACGCAGAGGGTGGACGCTACCGGTCCGGTGGCACCGCCTTCTGCTGCCCCTAAGCCTCAGCCCCCACCCAAACCTGCTAGTTTGTCAACGCCAAAGGTTTCTGGCTCTGGTCAGCCTTCTAAGGCCGCTAACTCTAGCGGCAGGACCGCTGCCCAGGACCAGAAGTCTAAGAAATCTA
>BTPG01000002.1:272215183-272249144 GCA_036245525.1 Semisulcospira habei | reverse complement strand
GTTAAACAATGGTTACAGAGACAAGCAATTTGGCAGATATATCTTCCTACTCCAAGAAAAATAACAAGACCCCATTTTGAAAACACTACCCCAAATGACACACATCAAATGGACCTCCTGTTTCTACCACATGATACAATAAGAAAGAAACGATACAAGTACGCTTTGACTGTCGTTGACATAACTTCAAGGTATAAAGACGCTGAACCCATATCTGACAAAACAGCCAGTACAGTTGCTACAGCATTAACAAAAATATATAGTTGAGGCCCTTTAAAATACCCCAGACTTGTGCAGGTCGATGACGGATCAGAATTCAAAGGTGCTGTTAACCAGTTATTTGCGAAGCATGGCATACTGGTTAGACGCGGCATTCCAGGCGTACACAGATCACAGGCAATTGTAGAGAATTTTAACAAACAGTTATCAGAGAGACTTTTCAGTTACCAGTATTCTAAGGAACTCATGCATGACACCCGGAACACTGAGTGGGTAAAGAGATTGCCACATGTGATAAAAGCAATGAACAATGAAGGTCATGTAAAGCCTGTTGATGCTATTAAATTGAAATCAATTACAGAACCAAAAACAGGACTAACCCCAGCACCCGACACAAGTTTGTTTACTAAACAAGTAAGATATTTATATCAACCTGGAGAATCAGAAAATGATGTCAAGCGCAGAGCGACAGACCCCATCTGGTCTACGTCTGTACACAATATAAAAAAAATAGTCCCCAGTCCTGACGCAACAATATATTACCTGTACGAGCCTTCCCCACAAAGGGCATTTGTCAGAGAAGAATTACAGATTATTCCCCCAGACACCGTTACTCATTTCAGTAACTAACTCATCAATTAATTCATCAACCAGTTCATCAACTATTTCTTCAGATAACTTGAGCCTGTAGTGTCCAGGCACATAAGCTTTTTCCTTACTATAAAACACACGTTTCATGTCCCCAATTGCAAGTGACTTCTTATGTGTTTGTATCATTTCAAGATTATGTTTGTTTGATCTCAGTGACTTGTTTGGATAATCAGGCATTAATGCACCATCTAACACTTGCTTATAATGTTCATGTCGAATGTCTTTATTTTTTATTGCTGATTTTTTTATTCCTTTGGCTTTTGACTGACTTCCCTTCTGGTGCAGTATAGAATACATTTTGGATCTCAGTCCAACGTACTCAACAATAGGCACACCATTCAGTTCATCCTTAAACTTACCAGGCACTTTCTTGTTTTGTGTGCTAAACAGCGGGTGATCCTTAGGGTAATCAGACATGTCGTGCATGTGTAACTCTGTTTTCATGTCTTCATAAAAGTCTTCAGTACATACATCAATGATCATAGAGTCAGTGTCAGTGTATAGTAGACGACACTCAGGATATTTTGGTTTAAAGTAATCATAATAAAATTCAAGCATCAACAGTTTTGACAACTCAAGAATTGCCATACCAATGAATACTGGCTTGTCCAGTTTAACAATCTTTTATTTTTAGTGACACTGCATACAATGATGAATGAAACTCTTTGTACCCTGTGTACTGTGGCTTACCTGTAAGTTTAATTGCACCTGATTCAGTTGTGACCAGTCTCACATCTTTGTGGTGATGAGGATTTTCCATAGTCTTGCCAAAACAGGCATTGTTCATAAGCTTAAAGAAATCTTTGTCAAATGCAGTGTTGCCGTCCCTTGCACGTAATGTTGTGTTCTTCATTATGTAATCTTTCATGAAAGCACTCTGATCAAATTGAATTCCTCTATGTACTTTTTTTAGTACTAACCCGTGTCTGATGTAAAACTGTAACAAGCGGTAGTGGCAAACGTAATTGAATTTGTCATTCAAATTTGGCACAAGTTTGGTGTCTTCTTTTTTCCCCGTCAAAGACATTTTCTCAACAGCTAATGGATAATCATTATGGTAATCATGTAGATGGTGTGGGTACTCTAGATCTACTTCAAAGATCCAACCCTTCGCATCGTTTCGGTCAAGATTCATAATATAGTTTGTTAACCCTGACTGTGTTATGTCATACTGTGACAAATCATACAGACAAAAGTTTTTCAAGGGCAATAACTCACACATTGCAAATCCATAAAGGTTATTAGCGTCCAAGTACGTAATGAATGACCTTGACCCAGGGCTTGAAGGGTCAAAGCCGTCCAGATATTTATTGTTGGCTTTGGCATAATTGTTCGCTGCAATACTAATGCCTCCCCTCAATCCATGTTCCACCATTTCACCCATTGTACGATCAGAC
The DNA here is from genome assembly GCA_036245525.1 of Semisulcospira habei. NCBI lineage: Eukaryota > Metazoa > Mollusca > Gastropoda > Semisulcospiridae > Semisulcospira > Semisulcospira habei. Next base: position 272,246,877 of record BTPG01000002.1, on the reverse strand, counting down.
AACAGGTCTATAGATATCTTACTGGATTTCAAAAATGCATCCCATGTCATGCCAGAACTAGTTATGTAGCAGGCTGGGTCAAGACTGTAGTGCAACAAACCCTTCTCACGGTAACTTTCAAATACGTCTGCTAGCAAGCAAACGTCAGCTTTCAAGTACTGGTCATGATAGTCACCAATTGTCTGACACCCTAGTTTATCCCACGCATCAAGTGCATATTGGTATTACGAGTCAGAAATACCTTTACCATTAAGTGTGGAATAAAATTTCTCTTTTGGTGGTAGTCTCCTTTCTTCAAACACAACCCAGTGATCAATGTACTCATAGGGATACACACCTTTCTTAATCAAGTCTGGCTCAAAATATTTACTTGTTATTGGATACTCAGTCAGTCCTTCTGCCAAACTAGCAAGACCTAAAGACAAATGTTGCATAGAGTCATAAAATGCTAATTTATCTAATCTAAAAGTCAAGTACTTTTCAGTTGTCTGTGCAATACAATTTATGTTTTTGTAAGACCCATCCACAGCCTGCATGATAATGTGTGAATCATATCCTTTGAGATTTTGGAAAAAGATTGGTAACTTATATGTCTTAGGATCTGTTTTTAATAATAAGTTACAATTGTTATGTGCAGCACCTCTGTAGCATCCAGTTATGTGATCATGGTCATGAACTTTATCACCCTGGAGGGGTTGTTCACAAATCCAACACTTCACATATGTATCAAATTTCAGTTTGTTTTCTTCTGTCATCACTAAAGGCATCTGACATGTTGTGAGATACTGTACTATCTGACTATACAGATGTCTCATTTCTGTTAAAAACAGACATGCCGCATTTTCACCCCTGTAGATAACAGGTTCTGAATGCTGTCCGTCTGACCTAACAATAATATAACCAAAAGAACACACCACTTGGTCACTCAACTTTATAGTCTTTGGTAATGACTCTGGAACAGGACCTTCATACGGAACAACTAGTGATTCAAAATCAGCATACACTACAAACGGCAGCTTTTGTTGATTCCCATAGTTCTTAAAATACACTTGACTACCAGGATCTGGATACTTAAGTACTGTTTGTATGTCATCAGCTGATCTACAATGTAAAACATGTTTATGTGCCACTGCAATAGAGGAGAATCTTTGTAAACATCTTTTACACACTTCCTGTTTCCTACCATATTTTGATACATGATTATGAATTAGACGTGACATACTCCGATAATTGTGTAGTGGAAGTTATTGTCATCACCGATTAATAACATGTCAACATGTTTATCTTCTGACTGTCCGTAGGTTGGAGCAAGTGGTGATACTCTAATGGGTTGTAACTTGTCAACAGACTCATTATCCCACACAAACACATTTACAGATATACCAGGATTTAGTTTTTCAAACAAGTCTATGTCTTCTATTTTAACAGGGAACTCAATGCCACTGAAGTTGAGTTCATTTACAAATTTAGTGTAGTTAGATACACGTTCAGGTTTTGACTTTACAAAGTGCAGTTTAGCAAGCACACACCACATAAAACAATAGTTGTCATTGTTCTGAATATTGACTACAGCCTTTTTGTTTGCAACCTCTGTTGGCAGTGGTAACCACGATTTACCTAATATAGGATGATACCTTGACTGCTTTAGTTGTAGTTCATGTACATGTCCTTCGTGCCAACCAGACCCCTTCATTTTTGCACTTTCAATTGCTTGGAGGAAGTCAGGTAATAGTCTGTCTCTAAACACGTTCTCCAATTCTCTTCTTGTGTTAACTGTGTGTTGTCTTGTAGAGATATATGATACAATCACTTCACCGTCTACTCTAGTAAATTCTATTTTAGCAACAATCTGAATCTTCACACTGCCTGTAAGAAGATTATCTTGTACGACAGAAAAATAGTTTTCTATTGATTCATAGACATTATTAGTATTAGATATAGGCAAGTCTGTTGTGTGAAACACGTTTCTTAAGCCTGATGAGCCTGATGGGCTTTGAGCATTGTCCGTCATTTTTATTTGTCCGACAAAAAAATAAATGAAAAAAATATTACCACTGACACACCATATGTAATACTGTATTAACTGTAGTTATGGTAAACAAGTCAACCACTTCCCTGGTGTTTGTCTTGAAGTCTTGTCCTGCAGGTGTAATATCACTTTATTGAATGTAACACTTTCAATGTAACAATGTAGTTTTCTTAATTGATCAAATATGTCTTCACACAGTACCTCAAACCAACACAAGTGGCCACTGTTAGCATTATAAACTTTAAAAGCATTTGTCTTAAGATCAACAGTCTCATAATCATAACGTGGTAATCCATCTGAATATTCCAAAGTAACATTATATGTCATGTATATTCTTATTGTCGGTGTTGAGAGTTTAAAGCTGGGTTCAAACACACGTGATTTAAGTCAGTAAAGCGCTCAACATCTTTGAAGCATTCTGTAACATCAAACACTTGGGTTTGTCCGTCTGTCATTTTTTATTGGACAAACAAATGTATAAATTAATTCACCAACCCATACCCTGTGGGCTGATCTGTCTTTAAAATGAGCTTTAGATGCTTAGTTGATTTCAGTTTATTTTTTACATCATCCCTTTCATGTTTATTTGGGATGACGTCGTTCTCTCTGAGACAGTCTTCAAAGCTGTCATGATCCTTACAGTAAAACAAACAGATAAACTTTAACTGTTCTCGAAAATCTTTCAGTACAGCATTATATTTCTGAGTGAGAATCCATACACTTACATTTGCGTGTCTGCCACTGAAAGCAAGTTCTGCTAATGTGTTTCTCTTTTTGACAATGTCTTTCTCTGCAGAACAGTCATCAACAATAAACAAAGTTGGCTGTCCTTCAAATTGCTTGTAAAAATATTGTAGGTAGTCATTCAGTTTTTTCTCAGGGTCGACTAAGTAAATGTTGTTGTCAGTCCAAATGAATAAACGGTTGTGATAAGCTTTGTTGTGTTTGATTGTAGGACAGAATATTACAATGTTTTCAAAGTGGTGTATGTATCTTGTTTGTAATAGGTTAAGAACAAATTCAGTTTTACCACACCCTGTGGCACCACAAAACAAACCACAGTGTGGGTTGAGTGTCATTAAGCTCTGGTTCATTTTAATACACAATATAATTTAATACATGACACCCTTTAGTCTGCACTCTTCTATGCTCAGTTGTGCGTCATATATCAAATACAAATATATATTTATGGTTGCAGTGGATTCAACCTTTTTTTGTATCTGAATTGTAATCCCGTCACTGCCATTTTCAACCTTTCGACCTGACCCATGAAGATAATCATCATCTGTACTACGAAGGTCTAGCCAAAGAGCATACTTATTTGTAAGGTATTGACCAATCCTTACGTCATACAGATGTAAATCTTTGCACGCAATGTTTGCAGGTTTATCTCTAATCCTTCCACCCGCAAAATACTTTGTGATCTCATCGTAGTGTTGATAAGGTAACAAACCTGAAGCGTACACTTGATTAGGACGGCCTTCGATTGTACAAGACAAATGTGTCATCTTTGGATTATAGAATTTTTCTGAATCTCTTTTGTATGGAGCCGCTGGTTCAACAAACAACATGAGTATACCTTTCAGTGACCTAGCAGGTGTGTTCAAGTTTATGTTCCACATTGGGTCGCTCTTGTCTTTGGGTATTAAACTATGTCTAATCACCCTGTCATAATAAATCGGCAGTTTTGTCTTGTACTGATTTTGAATGAGAGTAGCTAAATAATCATGTGTGACAATTTCATATTCCAAAGAAATGTTAGAGATCTTATATGTTGCATTGGGATCAGATGATTTAATAATTTTGGAGTAGTCATTGAAAGTTAGTTCAAAACTCAGACGGTCATTCAGTGCTCCTTGGTAATAAGGCAAATGTGCTGTCAGGATTTCAAACTCAAGTGGAATGTAAAATCTGGTTCCATATGTTTCTGCTAATATAATGTCTTTGGCCACCCCAGTAGTTACTTTATCTCGTGCATCGATTCGAAGTTTACCAACATTATCTGACTATATGCCTTGGTAAATACGATCTTCTCATTCTTCTCGTGTAAGCCAAAGATCTTTGTAACAGTAAAACACATCAGCATCGTCAAGACTAAACACTTCCTGTCCTTCAAGTTTTACTTTAATAGTTCTAACAATTGCTCTACCAAGATTGTTAACTAGTGTTCTGTTTACGTCTGTGTCTGATGAAAGTTCAATATTAAATGCAAGGCGTGCAGTGCCAGGAACAATAACGTCACTAGGGCCTAGGTTTGGAAACTTGACTGGAAGTGTTTGATTCTGGTCTACGGTACTTGGATTGTTTGTGATGACGATTGATTGTCTAATGCCCTTAACACCAAGAGGCTCACGTAGTTTTCTGTATGGGTCTAACTTTGATCCGTAAGACTGTGTCATTTTTATTATACACAATAAAAAATATTAAATTAATAAAACAATGGAAGTGGGAGGATTTGGTTATGGTGATTTTGAAATGGATGTCATGGATGCCTCAGATACCAGTATCACAGATATGACTGGAATGGTAACTAGTAGTAGTATGTATCATGAACTGTTAAAAGACAAAGTAAACTCATTTTATGACAGTGTTGGAGCGCGCCCAGATGTAATAGATCCTAATCAGTTTAAATATGATAAAGGACACTTATTTGTAAATACGGACAGAGGGGAAATATATCTAACACATAAAAACAATCCTTCTAAGTTTAGAGCTTTAAGTACAATTAAAGGTGAAGTCGGTGGTAACTCTGGGTTGGCAAGGTATCTTGGTATTGGGGGGGTCTCCTGTCACGCCAAGACTGGTTAGTGTTCTTCACGACACGCAAACAAAGTTACCAACAGGGCAACAAATTGAAATGGCACCAGTAACAAGCCTACCAGAAATAGCAAACACAGTGATACAAGAAACCTCATTTACTGAAGGACAAATAAATGATGCTATGAAAACAATAGATGATCCACCTTTGTCAATGAGAGAGATTATAGGGTTGGATAAATCACTGCAGACAATAAGAGGTGAGATGGTAAATAACGTAGCCAAACTAGGTGAGCTTGATAAACACATAGAACGTGAAAAAGAAAAACTAGCTACAGCAGACAATGGGAATCTTGACACTGAAATGAAAGAAAGAATACAACACAGATTAAATGATTTGTAGATAGAAAGATCTGGATGGTTAGAAGTGATTAGTATTGGGAGGGAAAAACTGAAAACACAAGTCAACAGGATTAGAGAAACTATTCAGAAAATACTTCACGAAGACACTACTCTGGCTGAGAGATTGAAAACACTTTTCAGAGAACAGGGTATCACAATTGCTAGTTTAATTACAGCTCTTGGATTTATTATCAGTACTGTTGTGTTAGCTGTCTCTGGGGTTGGTGGCGCAAGCGGTGGTGGGGGTCCAGCACCGCCAGCACCACCAGCACCTCCAACAGACCCAAAAGATTTACAGTCATGGGTAAAGAAACAACTGTCTCACATATCAGACTTGCTTAAGAAATTGGCTCTGAAAGCAATAGATGCTTTGCCTGGTATTATAGGCACAGTTGTCAGTTGGATGATTAGTACTGCAGCAAAGGTAGTTGGGTTTATGGCAGAACATGTGTGGGTCTTTTTGGTGACAGTAGGAGGGTTGATGGTGGGTTATTTAATGAAACAGATAAAGAAGTAAAACCCCTAACCCCGTTAGACCTATTACCAATGCAGTTCTCTCCGACTCATGTGTGTCAAGAGTTGGTGTTGGTATTACATCTTGCATTACTGTTGGGGCTGGGGCTGGGGGTGTTACTGGAGGTGTCTGTAATAATTTTAATGACTGTACATGCGTGGTTGTTGCTCCTAAGTTTACAGATTGATTAAGACCAAGTTTTTGACCAACACCTGCAACAACTATTTCATTATTATAATTTGTTATTGTCCCCATTTGGAGTTGAAGGTCAGATGGCAACATGTATAACCCGATGCCAACTACAAAGTCAACTTTTGATCTGGCATATCTGAGAACGTCTTGGTAGCGCTGCATGCTTGATGGGAGATCAACCACTGAATTAATTGAATCTTCAAGATTAGCAAGAAATTGTTTTTGTGCTTCAAATTTGCCACTCCCATTTAAAATATTCGATTTTGTTAGTGATTGTGCTCCTAATATACACCAGACATATGTTCTGATAGACTCATTTACGCGCTCGACTCCCGCTTGAGTAAACCCGTCACTCTTGTCTAAAATAAATGTTGTCCAGGCATTAGACTGTTTCTGTTCTATTGATCCTAACCAGACTTGTGATTTTGATGAGAATGAAGTGTAACCAGGGTAGTAATCTTGTGGGTATTGTCTGTGACTCATAGCATAATACAATGTACCCGTGCCATTGTGATCATCAAGTTTTTGTGTAAAGTCATACCTGGGACTGATGTTAAATTCATTACATATGCGTTCAAATGCTTTCATATCCATGGGGTTGTTAAACCTGTTGAAACTAGATTCAGTTGGTACTGGTGTATGAAGTTCTGACAAAATACGTCTAAGCTGGTATTAAACATGAAAACGATATACTGATCTAATATGTTTGTTTGAGTGATTTAAGTGGTCTGTAAATGAAACACCACAGCCTGTAGTTGAACACAGAATAGCAAAGTTGAGTTGGTTTTGAAACATCTGTAGTGGTCTTGAAGACCACTTTCTTGCAGTAGCATCATCTGTTATTGGAGGGTTTAGGTAATGGTCAAATGGATTTGGTACTTTGACTTGAAATAAATCTTGTTCGCTTACAGCAATGTCAAGTTGATTTAATTGAATTATTTTCTGTTCATAAGTAGGGGCGACATTGTATTTGGCATCTACATTAAATTGAAATGCGTTTGTAGTAATGGTTGTTGGTGATTTAAATTCCATCATGTTCTTTTTTATGAGATAATAAAAATGTTTATTACCTTAACAAATATTGACACAAGCAAACCAGTGTGGTTAACTAATGGGATTGATAATCGTGATGGTAGCAAGACTATAGCTATCCATGAAATGTTTTATACTGTAAAGTGGTTTAATGTAACAGATGATGGTGAATATTCTGTACATGGAATGATAGGTCGTTTAAGTTTGAGCGCTAATCACTTACAGCCTGGGTATTATGACTTTTGTACTATAGCTGAATTTTTACAAGATATGTATAAAATTAAAGCAACTTTAAATCCGGCTAACTTACTTGTTACATTAGAATTTCCAAAAGATAGTCAGTTTATATTAACAGACAAACTTTTAATACTACTTGGTTTTTTAGCCAAAACTAATTTTGCTATTATAGCTGTTAGTAGTGATGAAGATTGGACATTAGAAAAAGGATTAAAATTTAAACCCAAAAAAGAAAAAATAATTGGAAGATATCCTGTTCATTTGTCAGTACACACAGTACTAAATGTTTATTTGAAAGAACTGAACACAACTGAGAATGTTCACAATGGAAAGCCTTCAACTTTGTTGAGATGCTTACCAACTGGAACTGCACCCTATTGTGAAAGTGTGGTTGCTAGATTTCCTAATTTACAGTTTAAGAAATTAGGTTCTAGTTTCTTTGAGTCACTGTGTATATCTGTAACTAATCAAGATGACAAACCAGTTGTAATGCATGATTTTAGTGTAGTGTTGGAAATTAAATAATTTTATTTTTATTTATAAAAATGAGTGGCCTTGGTCCAAAGCCGAGAATCATACCATTTGCATGTCCGGTAACAGAGTTGAAAGATTTGGCTGATGTACAGGATTTTGAGAAGGAGGGAGAAATTGGAGAAATATGTGGTTTTGAACTTGATTCAACTGGCATGTACAAGCGGAAAGTAATTGTCGACATGAAAGACGGTGAAAGACAGATTCCTAAACTTGGTCAGCTGTGTGATGTTACTGTACCAGTTGTGCCTACTCTTGTAAATAATGTACCCTATAACTTAATACATGTAGCTAATAAGTGGGTAGTTTCACCTGTGCCTCCTGCGCCTACGCCAGCACCCACAATTGACTGGGACATAAAGTTTGAATTTATTAGTCCTTATGTATACACTGATGAAGGTGTCTTAGTTTTTAGAAAAGTTGTTAACTCTGGGCAGCTGATTGTAAGCCTTGTTCCAAGCTTTGCCCCAGACAACAATAGCAGAGATAAACTGAAAGTTGAAAATTATGAGAAACGGAGGTATCTTCTTACAAATAGGAAGGGCAGATCTGATACTTCTGTTGTGTTTGCACCAGAAAACTTTCTGATTGCAAGAGAAGCGACAATAGTATTTGAAATTATCATGAAATCTGTAACTTATGCGCAAGAGGCAAATATTGCACAGGGAATAAAACTTACATGGGATGAAACAGTATCAGAATCAACAAAGGTCTTTATTGCTATTAGAAAAAATGTAGATGTTTTTGAAGTTTCGAGGAGTGTTCCGGCTGTCAAGATATTAGTCGACAAAACAACTTTTGTTCATCTAAGTTACATAAACCTTGAACACATTGATCTTGTTTCATTTTATTATGCCAGCAAATTGTATACTTTTGATGAGTTGCAAAATGTAATTGCTGATTAAATAATAAAATATTTGACAATAAAAAAATGGTAAACTTCTATCCACAGCTACCGACGACGCTTGCGCCTGAGACTGTGTCGTCGTTTGCGCTTGATCCACATATGCCAATTGTATCAGATAAAACATTACAGGGAGACGCATTCAGATTAAATAATATTACAGAAGCAATTAAATATTTGGAAAGTGAAGAGGCGAGGTACTCCAGATGTAAGAGATGGTATAAGACCGTTTTCAATTCTGTACAAAATACTTCAATGGCTGTTGGTGCAGTTTCAGCTGGTTGTTCTGTGGGGGGTATTGTTCTGTTTGCCACAGGAATTGGAAGTTTAATAGGAATTGCAGTTGAGGGTGTTAGCGTTGCTACATGCCTGGCTTGTTTTGGTTTGGAAGCCTTAAACAAGAGGTTTCACACGAAATTACAGAAACATGAAGCATTGAGTACGCTGGCTGGTGCAAAGCTGAGCAGTATGAAACTTATTATCAGTAAGGCATTAAATGATAATTATATTGATGACGATGAATTTAAGCGAGTCCAGGATGATTTAAATAATTACAAAAAACAGAAGTCTGAAATCCAGAATAAAATGCGTAGTCAATCTCCCGTGAATGTTGAACTAAAAGCTAGTTTTTTAGAGATGGGAAAGCAGATCGGAGTTCAGGAAACCACAGAAAAACTACACAATCTTTTAAGCAAATAAAAATCAGATTTGGTAATTAATCAATATTTTTGTCATATGCTTCACAGAGAGATGACACGTCATTTACACCACTTGTGCCTGATTGTTTAGCCCCATCAGCACCACCACCAGAGTATTATTGAGAAAAAAAAAGTTTTTTTATTGTCCTTGTATCTTGACAAATCTGACCGAGTAAGTTGTGACTTAAGTCAAGTTGTTGTAAGAAATTATAAGAACTTACAGTAAGAAATTAATAAGTTCTTATGATAAGTAATTAATAAGTTCTTATGATAAGTAACTTAAAGGTTACCTCTGCAGGTTCCTAAAAGTTAGTTGTAACTTGTTAATAAGTATAAAGTTCTACTTGAGAAAATCGACTCTGATAGGGGTGTGTAAAATGTCATTAATTTATTACAGAGTGCGCTGTCAGGATTTTGGTTCGATTTGAGGGAAACGGCAGTGTGGATGTTAATGACTGTAATTAGTTAATTAATTAAGGTCAACTTAAGACAATGGGTAATTGGGTCATTATTTTACTCGTCAATACAGATGATGATTCTCATGAGTCAGTGTTTGTTTCAAAATATGGTTTTGTTGCCAGTGAGGTGGAAATTATGATAGCGTTGAGGGAGTAGTGAGTGAGAGAGATTAAAAATAAACACTTTTAGGGCATCAGTTTGGCTCCTGAGAATCCGGTGGTTAAGTAAAGTACAATTACTTATCTCTCATGGAAATCCATGATAACCTTCTTAGGCCTTACACAAGTAGTTCAGTCATCCACCAGGGTCACTGCTACTTCATCCACATTAATTGACCATGCTTATACAACCAATGACAGTGCCCTTAGCAATGTCTATGTACCCAGCATCTCTGTCAGTGATCATTTTCCTATTTGTTTTTCATTATCTGCGAAGTTGCCAAAGAAACTTCATAAGGAGCATATAACCATCCTCTACAGATCATTCAAAAAATTTAACCAAGATGATTTTTTGCATGACCTTTTCCAAACACCATTTTCTGATGTGTATAACTATAACGATCCCAATGTAGTGCTGTCCCACTGGTATAAGTTGTTCCTCGGTGTTCTTGACAGACATGCCCCGAGGCGCACTAAGCGTGTTAAACACCCCACTGTGCCTGAGTGGCTGACAGATGAGATTAAAAGTGCAATGGAATTAAGAGATCTATTGAAACAACAAAAGAAATTTAATGAGTACAAAAAGCAGCGAAACATAGTTAAATCATTAGTACGTAAAGCACAGAGGCAGTATGCTGAAAAGATTATTGTGGGCGGCAAAGACATACGCAGCGTGTGGCAGGTGATTAACACATTTACTAAAGGACAATCTAGCAAATCAACGAGTGTCCTTACAGCTGATGTATTTAATGAACACTTTCTTAACATTGCTAAAACCCTGTCACAGACGAACACCAGTGAGCCAGGTGAATACGTATGTTCAGAACAATTGAAACAGCACAGTCAGATAAACGCTGGCAATACTTTCTCAGTTCCCCTAATGACCGTCCTTGATGTAGGAAAATCTATAACCAACATGAAAAGTAAAACATCTTGTCTCTTGTCTCTTGGCTTGACTTCGCAAACGAAGATTTTATAGGAGTTGCCCACGACGTCTGCAGGCTTGTTCGTGGCTGCGGAGGCCAATCCGAGACAGGCAGGTTCGACCGCAGTGGCTGCAGGGGAAGGTCTGGTCAGGGTTCTGAGCTGCGGCATCTCTGTTTTTTCTCCTGAGCCTCTTGTCCTTAAGGCTAGCTCTGTGAGAGTCCTCAAAGGAGACAGCTGCTTTGTAAACGGTGGAGCGCCAGGTGTCACGGTCCGCAGCAAGCGAAGACCACTGGTGGTGGTCGATTTGGCAGGCACTAAGTGACTTCTTGAGACAGTCTTTGTATCTCTTCTTTGGTGCCCCTCTGTCACGGTGTCCAGTAGCAAGCTCGCCGAACAGGGTGATCTTTGGTAGGCGATGATCCTCCATCCTGGAGACATGCCCCGCCCATATCGGTGGTGCTCCTGTTTGCTCTGAAGCCACACTGGCCCTCTGGGAGTTGGTCTTCAGCGATGGCAGGTACCAGCCGATTCAGGAGCAGCCTTGCAAGGATTTTCCCAGCAATGGACAGCAGGGTAATTCCCCGATAGTTGGAACAGTCAGACTTCTCGCCTTTGTTCTTGTACAGGGTGATAACGACTGCATTACGGAGATCTTTTGGTAGTGTTCCTTCCTCCCAGCAGCAGAGAAAGAGGTCATGGAGCTTGTTGTGCAGTGCTGTGCCTCCATGTTTCCAGATCTCTGGCGGTATTCCATCAATGCCTGCTGCTTTGCCACTCTTGAGCTGGTGGATGGCTGTGAGGGTCTCTTCAGCGGTGGGCGGTTCGTCCAATTCAACCTTTACTGGGAGGTGTGGGATTTGTAGGACGACTGCTTCTTGAACAGTGCGCTCAGCGCTGAAGAGGCTCTGAAAGTATTCCGACCAGCGGTTCAAGATGGAGGTATTATCTGTGAGGAGTGCCTGACCATCAGCGCTTCGCAGGGGACTTTGTACCAGGTGCCTGGGGCCATACACTGCTTTCAGTGCTTCGTAGAAGCCCCTGTAGTCACCATTGTCAGCGCAAAGCTGGGTCCTCTGTGCAAGTCTGGTCCACCACTCATTCTGGAGATCTCTGAGCTTGCGCTGGAGACTGCTGCAGACGAGGCGGAAGGCAGACTTCTTCATAGGGCAGGAAGGCTGGGCTAGGTGGGCCTGATGGGCGGCTCTTTTTTTTGCTAGGTGTTCCTGGATCTCTACATCGTTTTCGTCAAACCAGTCTTTGTTTTTCTTTCTGGCGAAACCCAAGACTTCTGCAGAGGATTTTGCAATAGCAGTTTTCAGTTGTTCCCAAAGTGTTTCAGGGGAGGAGTCTACTGGGTCCGCTGTGTCTTTGAGCCTGCGCTGTAAATCTGTCTGAAAGGCAGCTTTCACATCGTCACGCTGAAGGCTGGCAACATCAAGCTTTTTCTTGGGGGGCCCCCATTTCTTGGGTTTTGGCTTGAAGTGGAGCCTGAGTTTGCAGCGGACAAGGCGGTGGTCAGTGTGGCACTCTGCGCTGGGCATCACTCTGGTGAGGAGGACGTCACTGCGGTCCCTCTGACGCACTAGGACATAGTCGATAAGGTGCCAGTGTTTGGAGCGAGGATGCATCCAGGTGGTCTTTCGACTGTCCTTTTGCTGAAAAGTAGTGTTGGTGATGACAAGTTGCTGCTCCGCACAGAACTCCAACAGTAGGCGGCCATTGTCATTGCAGTTCCCCACGCCATGCTTGCCGAGAACTCCTTTCCAGGCTTCAGAGTCCTGGCCCACTCTGGCGTTGAAGTCGCCAAGGATGATGACTTTGTCGTCTGCAGGGGTACTCTGTAGGAGGCTGCGCAGGTCAGTGTAAAACTTGTCCTTTTCAGCAGGCTCTGCCAGGAGGGTTGGGGAGTACACACTGAGAAGGGTGACGTGTTGCTGGTGTCTCAGTGGGAGGCGCATGGACATGATGCGGTCTGAGTGGCCCGTTGGTAGGTTTTCCAGCTTAGTCGCAATGGATGTCTTGACCATGAAACCCACGCCTGAGAGCCGTCTTTCTGATGCAGGCCTGCCTGACCAGTAGAGGGTGTACCCAGCACCAAGTTCTTGGAGGCTGCCTTCGTCCGGAAGGCGTACTTCGCTGAGCGCGGCGATGTCGATGTTTAACCTCCGCAATTCATGGGCAATGAGGGCGGAGCGACGTTCAGGGCGTCCGCTGTCTGCTTTGTCGAGCATGGTTCGGACGTTCCAGCATGCTACGTTGAGTCCGGTCGTGGTCGTCATGAGAGTGGATCCGTTATTCTTTCTTGTTTTTTGACCGCAGGAGAAGATGCCCGTTGACCGCGGCTAGCCAACTGGGTTGCGAGGGGACGAGCTTTGGTTAGGCCACCTTTTCTAGGCCCCTCTCCGTGTGGAGCAAGCAGTGCTGTCCCTAGAAAAGGCTGCTTGGTCGTTCAGGGTGTGCCGAGTGATGTTGTCATCCCCAGCTCAACATCAGGCGACCAATATCCTGAACCGCCTGCATGCAGGTTTGAGACTGCGGCTTCCAGTGACATCTTTCACCTGCCGTTTCGCCCCTCGCCCGTCGCTACAGGACTTGGAATGGACAGTGTCATGGTCCGTGGACGTTTCCTAAAGCCTGCGCGGTGGAGCTTTTTGGTGGAGTGCAGTGTGCGCAGTACTGGCCCCACCCTTTAAACCCTTGGTTCATCTGCCATGGCCTAGCTGGCTTACGTTATTGTGTTTCAGTGGCCTATGTTATTGAGTGTCATGGGCCTATGTTATTGTGTGTCAGTGGCCTATGTTATTGTATCAGTGGCCTATGTTATTGTGTGTCAGTGGCCTATGTGTTTGCTAACCATTTTCACCTTGTGTACGGAGCTTCCAGTGTTTGCTAACCATTTTCACCTTGTGTACGGAGCTGCCAGTGTTTGCTAACCATTTTCACCTTGTGTACGGAGCTGCCAGTGTTTGCTAGCCATTTTCACCCAGTGTACGGAGCTGCCAGTGTTTGCTAGCTACTCACACCAAGTGTACAGAGCGTCTTGTGCGTTGGTTTATATGGCGAGCAGTGTACAGTACATTCAACAGACGACCAATGCACCTCTACCCCATGATGTGAGCGTACTTAAAGCCATTGGTTGATATGGCGACCATTGTACAGTACATTCAACAGACGAACAATGTACACCTACCCCGTGACGTGAGCGTACTTGAAGCCGTTGGCAAATGGGTTGTGAGCGATCTTCATGCGAGTGATGGCTTCGTTTTGGTACTGGGTCACGGCCACAAAGGTCGTTTCCGGAAGTGGAAATACGTACTCGTTATCACCCAAGTCCTCGCGCACCGTGATCTGCGCCATGTACTTGCGCATGGACTGCAGCACGATCTGTATTGAACAGACAAGAGTCCTATGTACACACTCATCAGGTTTTTCATGTAACACAAGGTCATTGAGCAGAGAACAATCTTTTACACCGACTCCATCACTTTTCTCATGCAACACAATTTATATTGAAGGTCATGACATTGAATAGACAACAGCCCTATATGCCCACCCCGTCAGGTTTTTCATGCAACACAAAGTGTATTGAACAGACAATAGTTAGATAGTTAGTTGGATTTAACGCTAAGACCATCTCAAAGAAGGCGAAGGGACAACAGCTCATATACCTACTTCAACAGGGTTTTCATGAAACATGATCTGTATTGAACATACATCAGTTAGTTAGTTAGTTAGTTAGTTAGTTAGTTAGTTAGTTAGTTAGTTAGTTAGTTAGTTAGTTAGTTAGTTGGGTTTACACCGAGCAGGTGACTAAGGCTATCTCGCAGCGGGTGAATAGACAATAGTTATAATTATGTACTCACTCCATCATGTTTTGCATTCAACACGATCTGTATTTAACAGGCAACAACCCTATGTAACTTCAGATTTGTGCATGCAGTTCGACATGTATTGAACAGACAACAGTCCTTTGTATCCACTCGATCCAGTTTGTCATGCAATATGATCTGTGTTGAACAGACAACAATCCTTTGTATCCTCTCAATCCAGTTTATCATGAAATGTAATCTGTGTTGAACAGACAACAGTCCTTTGTATCCACTCGATCCAGTTTATCATGCAATGTAATCTGTGTTGAACAGACAACAGTCCTTTGTATCCACTCGATCCAGTTTATCATGCAATATGATCTGCGTTGAACAGACAACTATCCTTTGTATCCTCTCAATCCAGTTTATCATGCAATGTAATCTGTGTTGAACAGACAACAGTCCTTTGTATCCACTCGATCCAGTTTATCATGCAATGTAATCTGTGTTAAACAGACAACAGTCCAGTTTATCATGCAATATGATCTGTATTGAACAGACAGCAGTCCATTATATCAACTCGAACCAGTTTTTCGTGCAATATGATCTGTGTTGAACAGACAGCAATCCTTTGTATCCACTCGATCAGATTCTGCATGCAATACGATCTGTATTCAAGGTCATTGAACAGACTGCCATATATACCCACTCCACACTGCGAAAAATGAAACTTTGATGAAATGAAACGTCAGATTGTTACAAGTACAATATCTTTCTTGGGTGTTAGATTGTGGACAAAACGTCTCGGCATTCAATATTCTTTCTGTGAGCCAGCATGACAGATACGTGCTCAAACTGAGCTTTGCGATTTACGGAATGGACCTTTGTAGTCCCGATTTAAGTGATGGACCTTTGTAGTCCTTAACAGGCGGAGATAGAGAAATGGAAAGCTTTATTTCAGAAATGTGTTTTTAATACGAAATAAAACTTAATTACGTGAGAAAATTACAATATTCGAAGCATAGCCTGTAAGACAAATTACTTACAAGTACTTTGAAAAAAAGCACATCCAATTTCTCGTGTTTTTATTCAGAAGGATTTTAAAAATATTTTTAAAATATGAACATAAGCAAATCAAGTAATCTTTCATATGAACATAGGTAAATCAAGTAATCTTTCATATGAGCATAGGCAGATCAAGCAATCTTTCGTATGAACATAGGCAAATCAAGTAATCGTTCATATGAACCTAGGCAAATCAAGCAAAACATTCTTTTCATGTGATGTTTTCTTCGCCATTTTGAAAAACGAAAACAGTAATTGACAACAATGATCAAGAGAACGGTAACGTGGATTGCCAGAAGATACGTCAGGTAGATCATGGAAAGGCATCACGTATGCTCCCCTCCTATTACGGATTACGATGAATGACGTCCATCTCACAAAATGACGTAGCTCGCGTAATGTCTGTATATTTCATGCAGATGTTCGTGCTAAACGGAAAGTTTGACTTGCTTCAGAGAGGATCTAAATCGGTTACACATTTTGTCAAACACCTCAGGTTTTACTCCTCTTCCCTGAGCCGGGTACAAACGGCCGGGTAGAAAACATTCATTCTTTTAAATTTAGGACGTACTCGTGTACGTAAACACTTTATCTCAAAGAGGTTATCAAAGCTCTCTCTCCTAAGAAATTGTTGTGGAAAACCCCGGTTAACAAACATTGCAAACACACAATACCATTGATTTGGCCGCGTGTTGTAGCATCGTGCCATGTTGCAGAGGCACACTACCACTGATTTAGCCTGGTATTTTAGCATCGTGCCATGTTGCAGAGGCAATGGCAGACCATGGAAATTCAATTGTGAAGCCAAGGAACGGCAAACTATATAACAGAACCGAAAATGAGTCAGCTTCATGCGCAAAAACAAAACCTCATGCACTGTTTGAGCTTGAAAAGCCGGTGATACTATGCAATAGTATGATAGGCTTTAGTAACGTCAATTACGGTGACGTCAATTGTTGTCACGTTCTTTCCTGAAAGTTATATTGCCCGGGATCAAGCATCTCAACACATAAAACTGTCTGCAACAGATGCTGCTGACAGTATGGAATGGTGTCTCCGAGGCGCACATATCCATCTAATTAAATATGCTCAAGGCGCCGTAGTGATGGAAGCTGAAGCTTTGAAAGCCTGCTGCTGCTAATCGCTACTTTGTGTGCAAACCTCCACCCTACCTTTAACTTCGGTGCATGTGATATATTTCTGTTTCTATTTCACCGGCCCTACCGGGCCTTCTCTTTTCGAATAGTGGTCATGGGGTTTTTAATGTGCGCACTTCATGATTATGCAGCAGTACACACAAAGGCGAGACGGGCAACCGAAAGCCGAGTCTGTAAATTTGACTCGATGGGAATGAGGAAAAGTCCACATCCCATTCCTGCCCACCAGGCGATTCGAACCCGGGATCTACGTCAAGCTCTCCACCAAGATCAACGTCTACAAGGCAGTTGTCCTCTCCAGCCTTCTCTGTTGCTGTGAGTCATGGACGCTGTACAGAAAGCACCTCAAGCAGCTTGAACGTTTCCACATGAGATCCCTGCGCTCACTCATGGGCATCAAAAGGCAAGACGGCGACAAACCTGGAAGTCCTGGAAAATGCTGGCTTAGTGAGTGTTGAACCCTTGAACTTAAAGACACAACTCGGCTTTACAGGTCATGTCATACGCATGGATGATTCTCATGCCACGCCATTACCTGTATGGCGCACTCTCAAAAGGCCACAGGAAGCAAGGACGGCCAAAGAAACGCTTCAAAGACTGCATAAAGGCCCCGCCACACATGCCCGATTTTGAGGCTGATTCTCGAGCAGTTTCGAATCGGAGTGTGATCGGACCGGACTACAAAAACGTGTGCACTGCCTCCCCGACTTTATTTAGCCGACCGGTTTGAATCGAAGATCAAGGTCGTACCTGTTCAGCGAAATGGCTGCTAGTTTTGACAGTGATGATGATGTGCTTGCATTATCAGCAGTTTTGCATCATATTCGGGAAGAGGCGGGCGAAACATCGGCAACGAAGGTTGTACTGATCTTCCGCCATTTTCAAACTGAAACGACATGCTTTGCGAGACGCGCTCTGATTGGTTGAAACTTACAATCGGGGCCGATTCGAATCGGAAAAATAGAGCAGGTTCTAGACACCCGATTCCCAGCCGATTGGGATCGGATCGGATATATGACGTCATCCGATCGCAATCGGATCGGAATCGGCTTCAAAATCGGGGCACAACCGGCATGTGTGGCGGGGCCTTAAGAGACAGCCTCAAGTACTGCGTCTTTCCGGAACAATTGGCGCGAACGGATCACCAGTGCCAGAGCTCGCAGAAAGACAGCGTCGACTCTCCCGACAGCTACGTCCCAGTGCTCCCATTGCCCTCGCAGGTGTGGCTCCAGGATTGGCTTGGCCAGCCTCACCCGCACCCACAAATAGAAGTCATGCACAATGACGACATCATCGCTTTTCGATGGTCTATCCATTATAACTATATTAATAAAATAAAAAATAAAAAACAGGTTTAAAATCTTGCGAAATCAGTAAGAGATAAATTCTACTGACGAAGTTGCAATCTGAAAATTGCTAGCGCTCGCGGAACTAAAGGAAGATAGACAAAGACCGTAGATTACTTACTGATTCAGCAGAAAAGTTACACTGAAATCCCGGGTTGGTGATCAAGCCAAGCTCTTGCTTTACGCGTTGCCACATGTCCATATTCCCTTGTCCGATGTCAATTCTACGTAAGGGGATCTTGTCTCTCTTCTTCTTTCTTCTATTCTGCAATTACCGACTCTATCAATATCGGCGCAACTCGATGACACTTTCTTTTCTTCTTCGCTGGTTCGTCCGCCATCTTGTCTCTGATTGGTTATAATTATGCAGATGACCTAAGGTCGTATAGAATAGTTATGACGTCAGTTACCATCGCCTATCACAAGCAATCTATCCTGAGATCATAGGAAAGATTCTGGTGGGCCTCTTTTCACCTTGAACGGACGAAAGAAAGCATTTGGTGGGACAATATGGTGATCACTGTCTAAGTGGGTATGTATACTGAATCCCAGTAAAAGCTTTTTCCGAACTGAAGTCTTAAAAAAGTCGGGTGTGCCCCTTTAAGCCGCGTGCAGGGGACGTACATGTCTCAGCTACCAGTGTCAAGTGACGTCAGTACATGTCTGAGCTACTAGTGTCCAGTGACGTCAGTACATGTCTCAGCTACTAGTGTCAAGTGACGTCAGTACATGTCTCAGCTACTAGTGTCCAGTGACGTCAGTACATGTCTGAGCTACTGGTGTCAAGTGACGTCAGTACATGTCTCAGCTACTAGTGTCCAGTGACGTCAGTACATGTCTGAGCTACTAGTGTCAAGTGACGTCAGTACATGTCTGAGCTACTAGTGTCCAGTGACGTCAGTACATGTCTGAGCTACTAGTGTCCAGTAACGTCAGTAGATGTCTGAGCTATTAGTGTCCAGTGACGTCAGTACATGTCTGAGCTACTAGTGTCAAGTGACGTCAATACATGTCTCAGCTACTAGTGTCAAGTGACGTCAGTACATGTCTCAGCTATTAGTGTCAAGTAACGTCAGTACATGTCTCAGCTACTAGTGTCAAGTGACGTCAGTACATGTCTGAGCTACTAGTGTCCAGTGACGTCAGTACATGTCTCAGCTACTAGTGTACAGTAACGTCAGTACATGTCTGAGCTACTAGTGTCCAGTAACGTCAGTACATGTCTCAGCTACTAGTGTCCAGTAACGTCAGTACATGTCTCAGCTAACAGTGGCAAGTGACGTCAATACATGTCTCAGCTAACAGTGTCAAGTGACGTCAATACATGGCACTGGGCACTCCAAGTTTGTTTTTATTTCCAGCGCACTAAATCACGTTGTTTGCAGACATTGCGGTAACTTAGCTTACTTTCTTATTGCCAGAATGAAAATAAAAGATTTGAAAAGTTATGCCATTTACAAAACATAATCAAGCTTTGCAAACCTATCATAACTTGTTTTACTAATTTATCTTTAAAAAAAATCATCCATGACATGACACCTTTTGGCTCATGTTTTTGTGCTCTCAGTGTTTAGTGCCTTTTCTTTGGATGTACTGTGTTTATGTTTGCTGAAAGCTGCTGAGTGTCGTATAAGAGTGTGCTGATGATGATTGTATGCTTGTTTTTCGTTGGATCTGGATGCTGTTCGAGTGGTATCGTATTGAATAGTCTGCCGCTTGTATTTGTTTTACGTCGCCATTTTTGCCTCTTCCGCAGCGTGGGTCCGCGTTGTTCCGCGGGCCTTTCCGCTGCCCTGTTCTATGTCAGTGCTGCGCGCTAGTGTGTGAAGTGTTTTACTGTGTGAGTCTGTCTGCCTTACGCGGCCACATCTGTTGCTTGATTGTTGTCCGTGTCCCTACCGTCCTATAGCTTTTACGTGTGCAGCTCCAAATTTGTTATTCCCGGTCGACATCTCGCCCTTCCCACTTTTTGTTTTTCGGCGCTTTTGTCCGAGCTCGCCGCTGACCGACCGGGATTGTCTGCCGCTTGTTATTTCTCCCCCGTATCCTTTTTGCCCCTTTCAGTGCAGGTCTTGCGTATTATCAGCGTCGCTCCCCTACCACACTCACACTCACACACACCTACTGTACATCAGTTTTCTCCCTTGCGTATCATCAGGTCCCCTCCCTACCGCACCGCTCACACACACATCGGCACACACACACATCGGCACACACACACACACACACACACACACACACACACACACACACACACACACACACACACACACACTCATACACCCTGCTCCACCCTCTTCCGTCTTTCTCTTCCTTGTCCTCACAAACAATCATGCTCATCAGATACACACGCCAACAACTGCTATCTCTACGTCGCCACGCCACCCACTGCGCATCCGGTGCCGCCGACAGTGTTTCAGACGCCTTACGCGGCATTCGATTGCGTAAGAGAGGCCGCAGGGGCGGAATTAGCAGAAGGCAGGACGCACCACCACACACACGACCACACACTTCTTCATCTCTTCCAATGCCCTTCCACCCCTTCCGCCTCCCCCCGCCTCCCCGCCTTCTCCCCCTTCCTTCCCATTTCTTCTCCTCTCTTCCTCTTTCACTGCTCCCTGCCCTCCTCGGCTGCCGCCCTCCCCCACCCTCACCCCCCTTCCTCCCCTCACCCCCTCCTCCTTCGCCTGCTTTTTCCTCTTCGTCCCCTCCTCCCCCTTTTCCCTCCCCTTCACCCTCCCCCTCGCTCTTCCTCATCTTTTCCTACTCCCCTTTCTCCCCTCCCCCCCCCCCACCCTCCTCTCACATCCTCTTTCTTACCCGGTTCTCTTTCCCCGACTGTTCCTCCTCCCCCCTCCACCCCTCACTCCTCTTTCCTCTCTCCATCCTCTCTTCCCCCCCCCCCCTCCCTACCCTCCTCCTCCTCTGTCCTCTTCTTCGTCCGTTTCTTCTCCCTCTCCCTCTGCTGTCTCTTCCAACCTAAAACTGTGTCTGTTCAATGCCCAGTCTGTCTGCAAAGATGGCAAAGCTGACGTGATTTCCGATTTCATTCTAGACAATGACCTATATATTGTCGTGATCACCGAAACGTGGCTCCGCTCAGCTGGCGATGAACCCATCATCGCCAGCGTCACTCCGAGTGGCTACCACCTGGCCTCCTTCCCGCGCGCTTCCAGAGGGGGTGGCATTGCCATCATCTACAGGGACTGTCTTTCCGCTCAACTCTCCTTCTCTCAGTCTCTACCTTTTGCTCATCCCTCCTTTGAATCTGTCGAGGCCGTAGCAACACTCCCTGGCCAGTCCCTCATCTTCTCATGTATCTATCGCCCCCCTCCAAGCTCTCAAAACAAACTCACAAACTCCATGTTCCTCATCGAGTTCGACCTCCTCCTCGACCACTACAGCACACGACCCGGAAAACACATCCTTCTAGGCGACTTTAACTTCCACTTTGACAAACCCGACCACCCTGACACAAAACGCCTTTGCACGTCACTTTCAAACCACAATCTTACACAACACATCACTAAACCCACCCACCGACTCGGCCACACCCTCGACTGGATCATCACCCGCACCTCCGATCAACTCTTTCTCGACTCTGACACCTCCTCTGTGCTTCCCTCTGACCACCTCGCTATTCTCGTCTCCCTCAATCTACCTCCCCCGAAAAAAACCAAGCTCATCGTCTCTCGCTAAAATCTGTCAACCGCGAGAGCTTCTTCGACGAAGCTGTCGACCTTCTCTTGGACCCCGCCCCCTCTCCCGATCTTGCATCCCATTTCGATTCCTCCCTTCGAAAACTTCTAGACACCCATGCCCCTGTCACCACCTGCTCCATACCCAACCGACTCCCCTCCCCCTGGCTCACTGACGACATAGCTGAAGCCAAGCGCGAGCGCCGACAAACGGAACGCCGCTGGCGCTCATCTGACCTCACCGTTCACAGACAGATCTTCCAAACAACTAGATCCAAAGTCTGCAAAATGATCTCCGAATCTAAACGCAAATACCTTCAAAACCAAATCCTGGAATCCACTTCTTCCAAAACCCTCTACGCCACCATGAACACACTCCTAGGCACTTCTAAAGACTCTCCTCTCCCCCAACACACACAGCAAAGAAGAACTCCCGTCTGCTTTTCTACCTATTTTTCGGACAAAGTCCAAACTCTGCGCGACACACTCGACACCCTGCCTTCTCCGCCTTGCCCTCCCGACCCCCCCCCCCCCCTTTTCCGGCACTCCCCTCTCGTCCTTCCGCCCCGTCTCTCAGGATGAAGTACTCAAGACCATAAAGTCCATGCCCTTCAAAACCTGCGAGCTAGACCCCCTCCCAGCTTCTCTCTACCGTGACGGCCTTCCAAAACTTCTGCCCTTCATTACCGACATCATCAACGCATCTCTAGAAAACGGCTCCGTCCCCGATATCTTCAAGTCCGCCATCGTCCGTCCTCTCCTAAAAAAACACAACCTCGACCCAAACGAACTCAAGAACTATCGCCCAGTCTCCAATCTCTCTTTCCTGTCCAAGCTTCTTGAGAAGGTTGTTCTCAACCAGCTCAACCTCCACCTCACCGACAACAACCTCCTCAGTCCATTCCAGTCTGCCTATCGCAAATATCACAGCACTGAAACAGCCCTTCTACATATCTTAAACGATCTGCTTCTCTCCACCGACTCGGGCAACATCTCTCTTCTTACACTACTCGATCTCTCTGCCGCCTTTGACACTATAGACCACTCTATGCTCCTCCACCGACTCCACCACTCCTTTGGCATCACTGATTCTGCTCACTCCTGGTTTCTCTCCTACCTCTCCGACAGACAGCAGTCCGTCACCATCAACGGCGTCTCTTCCAACCCAGTCACGCTCTCCTGCGGAGTCCCACAGGGGTCCGTCCTGGGCCCGGTCCTTTTCACACTCTACACCTCTCCTCTGTCCAACATCATCCAGTCTCACCGCATACACCACCACCTCTACGCTGACGACTCACAACTGCTAGACAAAGACAAACTCGACAACACTCAGTCACTACTGACTCGCACGGCTGACTGCTACGAAGACGTGAAAAACTGGATGACAGCAAACAAGCTAAAACTGAACGACGACAAAACGGAAGCCATGCTTGTAGGCACTCGCCAGAAACTCTCCCAGCTCCCTCCCTCTCTCCACCTTCAACTCGTTAGCACCCCATCTCCCTCTCTGACTCGGCCAAGAACCTCGGCGTTATCCTCGATTCCTCTCTGTCCATGACCAGCTTCGTTTCCGCCACGGCCCAGGCGTGTTATTTCCACCTCCGCCGCATCAGTCAGATCAGAAAATACCTCACTACCGAAGCTGCCACCAAACTTGCTGTCTCTCTCATCTTATCTCGCATCGACTACTGCAACTCTCTCCTTTCCGGCCTCCCTCACTCCACCATTTTCACTCTCCAACGCGTTCAGAACAATGCTGCCCGCCTCGTCCTCAGAAAGAAAAAATCCGACCACGTCACACCCCTGCTCAAACTCCTTCACTGGCTCCCCATCCCCCAACGCATCCAATACAAAATTCTGTCTCTCTGCTACAAATCCCTGAACAACTGCGCTCCTGCCTATCTCTCCAACTTACTTCACCCCTACACACCTTCCCGCTCCCTCCGCTCTGCCTCTGACCCTCTCCGCCTCCACATCCCTCGCACCAAACTTAACACTTTCGGCCCCCGCTCCTTCTCCGTCTACGGTCCATCCACCTGGAACACTCTCCCACTCTCTCTCCGTCAGAAACACTCTCTCTCCTCCTTCCAGTCCGCCCTCAAAACTCACCTCTTTCAACAGTTTTAGCACTATATCACCACACTCCCCACCCCAAGCTGACCGTCGTAATGTATTCCACTGTTTGTGGTACGCAAGTCATTGTCTAAAGCGTGCGCATGCGTGCGCAAGTTGTGAGTGCGCGCTTAGAGTTATAATTATTATAAGATAAGCGCATTATAAATACCGTAATTATTATTATTATAAGTGAGTCTATGTTTTGGGACAGTGGTCGTCCGTCCGTCGTCCGGCGTCCGTCGTCCGTCCGCCGTCCGCCGTAGTCCGTGGTAAACTTTAAAGTTGGCGTTTTGTCGGAGACTATTCAAGCTACAGTTTTCAAACTTGGCCCAAGGATACTTTGTGGCAAGGTCTTTCTAAACATACCAATCTCAGTACCTCTCACAATGGTCAAGGTCACAGGGGATCATGAAATATATCAAAAATAGCTATTTTTGGACATAATTTATTTTTTCTCACAACGTCAAACCCAAACTTGGTACAAAGATACCTGATGGTAAGGCCTTTATACGCACACCAATTTGGTTGATTCCTCGGAAAGGTCAAGGGTCACAAAAGCTCAAGGAATAGGTCCAAATTTACCATATTTTTACCCTACAATGTTTTTTTCTCAAATACTAATCACATCTTCAAACCGAAACTTGGTACAAAGATACCTGATGGTAAGGCCATAAGACCTTCCTCCTATGTATCCTAATTTAGTTGACTCATCGCAAAGGTCAAGGTCACAGAAGTGTAAAAACTGATTATATTTTGAGAAAACATGGATTATGTTAGTGCAGAAGACATCTTTTTGCTTATTGTCAGACATGTGTGGATCGGTCATACACGTGAGCCATAAGGGCTTTGCCTTTCTTGTTCATAGGAATCTCTATATGACACTTTAGCATAGGGCTTAAATAAGGTCTGTTTGGTCATACGAGTTTGGTAACGTAAATTAAGTGCATTTACAGACAGCAGTGAAATAAATTCTTGACTTTGAGTATGCTCAGTAATTTGTATTCTATAGTTTACCCATGCCATTCTATGAGCTACTCAAACAGAAAAAAAAAGTAAATATGCATAATAAAATCATTAAAAATTGTCCAATATAACATACTGTCCAAACAGACAAGAATATTTTGGCATTTTCATGACTTCCAAGGCGGTCCTGCAAAAAAACACGTGTGTTTGTGGGGAATATTGTTGGTTCACTATGTGTAATGGTATGTGCACTGCAAACCAGTATCAGTCAGTCAGATTATATCTCAATATAGATCAGTCAGTCAGATCATATCTCAAAATAGATCAGTCAATCAGATTTTATATCAGTATAGATCAGTCTATCAGATCATATCTCAATATAGATCAGTCAGACTATATCTCAATATAGATCAGTCAGTCAGATTATATCTCAATATAGATCAGTCAGTCAGATTATATCTCAATATAGATCAGTCAGTCAGATTATATCTCAATATAGATCAGTCAGTCAGATTATATCTCAATATAGATCAGTCAGTCAGATCATATCTCAATATAGATCAGTCAGTCAGATTATATCTCAATATAGATCAGTCAGTCAGATTATATCTCAATATAGATCAGTCAGTCAGATTATATCTCAATATAGATCAGTCAGTCAGATTATATCTCAATATAGATCAGTCAGTCAGATCATATCTCAATATACAGACTGGAGTGCGGCAAGCAACAGACACGCTTTTTTCTTCGTTGTACATTTTCGTTGAGAATGAGTCTGAATTGACTGAACACGCACATTTGTGAAACTAGTCTCAGACAAGCAGGAAGTGTAAAAACATTATATTACGTGTTTAAGAGATACTATGACTAATAGGGCTGTCCTTGGTTTGCTTTGTGTTAGGGAGGTTCAGGTCGGGTTGGGGCCGCTGCCGGCGCCGGCCATGAGACGCCTTGTTGTTGTTGTAAATGTTGTGTGTGTTTGGGTGATTGCGAGTTGCACCTGAGGTGGCGAAACAAATTTTCCTGTACGTGGCAAGATGTATTTGGAAGAATAAAGTTTCTTGACTTGACTTGACATCCTCTGAGAGAGCTTCTTGTTGGTTGTGAGTACATGTGAGCTGAATTTAATGTCTAACTGATTAAAGTGGCTGACTACTCATCCCCCTGTGAGCGTTCTGTTGGTTGTGAGTACACGTGCACTACTTGTAAAGACTGACTAAATTGGCTGACTAGTCACAACCCACTGTGAGTGCTTGTGTAAGAGAGTGAACCAGATGTTCCTCTGTGTACATATGCCAATAGCACTTATGACCATTGCCTCTCGGATTTCACTCGTGTCGACTGCTAGCTATGACGTGCACCACTCACGGTGCCTTGCCAAACGCAGCGTTAAATGTTGTTTACGCGATAGCTCAGTGTACGTGTTGTAGTTCTTGTATATCAGTTTTGACTGTGTATTGTAGCCAAACCGTGCAACACCACTTGCTTAGTATTTAGTTGGTTAGATTTGGCCCGGGTAATAGTTTTTTATGTATATGTCTTTTGGTCAATTGTAACCTATCTGGGTGATAATTGCGATTTAGTAGCCTTTTGATTTTCTGTGGCCCTTCTGAGACCGCTTTAAGAATAAATAATAGCCCGTGATCTCAAATTAAATCCAGAGTAAAGCTGGTAAAATTGTTCTTAATATTTATATTCAAAGATTATATTTTTGCATTATGTAGTTCAGAAGATATTCTAGTTCTTAGGGCTGGCAAGAAATACAGATTTGCCACTTATACAATTGCCAGACCCCCATGGACTTTGCACCGACGCGGAGACGGCGGGAGTCCGGCCAGCCTGCGTCTATAAGTAGGGCTGCCTGCGTGGCGGACTTTCTTTTTGTAATTGTTATCAAACGGGCAAGACTCACAGTACCAGTACTAGTGGCCAACTCTTAATTTCTGGCACCAGTGCCGTGGAGGAAAACAGTTTTTTTTTTTATCAACCTAAACTGCGCGGGTTTTCGGGAGCCACTGTAAGTACTCAGTTTTTATATTGTATTTGGTGCATTATTATTTTGTACTATTTGATGGCATTGCAATGCTGGATCTTTTGATGATTTTCTTGAGCATGAAATTGACATGATTGCCAGACCGGTCGGCATTAGCCATTCTGTGAGGCTAGCTTGATTCCCGGATTTGTTTTCTGCTATACGATTATCTACTCGGTAGTAAATGTCCATGTAACGCTGCAGTGTGGAAATTAGTACACAAACGTTTGTAACCATGTTGATGTGGAAGATAATTATGACGTATGAATTTTTGGCCTTAAAAAACTTAACGTGTCAAAATAATAAGGTGCTTAGCGTGCACGACTGTGGTCGGTTGTGACTAGGCGATAGTTTTGCCTCGGCGCATCATATAAGCGTGGGAGTAAAGAGGAGTGCACTTACGCCTCTAATTAAAATGATTCGCTAAGTTTGGTCTTGCTGAAATGAATGGCAATCATGACAATTCACTGCATTGCTTGCATTGCGAATGCACCATAATGCGCGCATTTTTGTTATGCTATTCTTTATTGGTTGATTTTTTTTTTTTTTTTTAGTTGTAGTTGCTGCGGTAGAGATTTAAGGTATTTTATAGTTAGGATGATTTTTATTTTTAGTTCTATGTTTTATTGAGTCTACCCTTGCCTATCACCGAGCTAGGGAGGGCGGCGGCTTGTGTGATGTTCTCGCGCTGGTGACGTCACTCACGGCTGACTCTCAGCCACCATATTTGTTTTGATTTTGAACTTCCGCTTAGGTTGTTTACACGTCGCTATGTCTTGCCGTACGCCATGCCTAGCCATGGGTTGAGTGACTGGTTGATGGATTGATTCATTCAGCCGCTCATTCCATTCATTTAGTTATTTGTGCATAGGTCTTTGTTTTCTTTATTTTGACTTTAGTTATTATTTGTTTCCTATTTAATGATTAGGTACTTCACTTGACCTAGTACTTAGGCGTGAGGCACTTCGATGACAGGCATGAGCCTGGGTGACAGCAAGCGATATAGGTCCTTTTTTTTATGCGACCTCAAGGGTCATTGTTCCCTACTATGTGTAAGAAGTGTAGCCTTTGAGTAATTGCAAGAAATACCAGACATCTCTGTCATGCGACCTCAAGGGTCATTGTTCCCCACTATTTGTAAGAAGCAGGCTTTGAAATTTAAAGGTACTTTGTAGTCACATTAAGTGGACCGTGCATTGATTTATTGCATGGTGACTCGCATTAGAGTATAGTTTAGTAAATTTATTTTATCCTAGGCTATCTTAGGTTACATGCACATAATTCCCCTTAACATACACATGTTTTCTGTCTGTCTTTCCTCTTCGTCATGAATGACTGCAGTGCGTGTAGATGTTTGCGTTCTTTGTTGATGTTCAATGTTTGCGCTTGTGTCTGCGGTGCGAATGTAATAAAGACAGAGTGAATGATGAGGTTGTGTGTCTGTCCTTATTCATGTGATGGTAAGTTGGTGGTATTGTGAGTTGTTTGTGCCATGTTCACACATTATTTTCCCCTTTATATTAGTTTTCTTACATTTATTATTCATTAGTACTTAGTCACCAAGTTACTTTACTGCTGGCATGGCATCGGGTTTAATTTGTAGTTTATTTTTGCTATGTTACTTTTAGTACTTTGCATTAATTTGATGTGGTCTGACCTGTTAGGGAGGCTCCGGTCGAAATGACTACCCGAATGTTAGACATTTGCGTGCTCGCCTTGCCAGGTCTGACTGCATAGCGCACTGGCGTATTGGTGCTCTGCTTTATTCTTTGACTTGTGCTTTGCATGACTTTGTAGTTCGTACTGTGACTTATTTTTCGTTTTATTTGCTATCATGTATTTTACTACACATTCTATATGTTACACGACCATCACTTCGATTTTATCAGAGTCTTTAAAATCAAAGTGTTGTACGTTCACTGCATGATGATATATGCCTTAGTTTAGTTATGTACCTTGTTTATTGTATTCTTGGCACCATTACTGATTACCTGTTTGTTTATTCCACAGGTACTGCTTTCTGGTTTCTGCTTTCTAGTTTTTGTTAGAAAATAAAATTAGTTCAACATGACCACGTCTCAGAATAACTATGTCCAACAAGTCAAATACTAATCTTACTTTTCACGTTTAGCTCACCCCATCACACTTGTTCTTGGTTGAGAGTGCTTGTGCACTGTATTTAATGACTAACTAACTAATAATAATAATAATAATAATAATAATGAGTACTTGTATAGCGCCTAACCTCAGATTAGAGCTCTAGGCGCTTAACAAAAACTAATGTACAAAAATAACTAATTACAAAAATGCAATTTACAAAAAGTACAAAAAAAAAAAAAATACAACGCATACTGTAAACAAGCTATAAAGTCACCATTCAAAAGTGCTACGCTTATGGACTCATACTGGCATTCACACACACACACTCACACACACACTACTTCTAACATAGATAGAGATGACATTAACATGACAGGTGTGTGACAAAGTCATTTGTAGCTGACAGAAAAAAAATATGGGTCTTGAATGCCTCTCTCGAATCCACGTATCTCAGTTCGCGTGGGAGGTCATTCCAAACAACTGGGCTTTGGTATCTGAATGACCTCTCACCAAACGACTTTGTTTTGACAAGAGGGATACGTAAAACTCGAGAGTCGGCAGCAGAGCGCAAATTCTGTCTTGAGGGCGTATACAGCTGGAGAAGAGAGGCAAGGTAGTGTGGGCAGAAACAGGTAATACAACTGTGAGTCATGCATGAAATTTTGTACTGAATCCTAGCTGTTACAGGTAACCAGTGAAGAGCAGACAGATGGGGTGTGATATGATCTGATCTAGGGACTCTAAGAATCAACCTAGCAGCTGAGTTTTGAATTTTCTGGAGTTTGCCAATCAGACACTGGGAACAGCCAGCCAAAAGAGCATTGCAATAGTCTAATTTAGACAAAACAAAAGCGCAGACAAGTACTTTAGTTGCTTCAGGTGTCAGATAGTGGCGGACTGAAGCAATTCGTCGCAGTTCAGTATAGGCGGATCTGCAAACGTTGTTCACATGAAGGCGCATGGACAGGCTACTATCAAGTGTGACACCCAGATTTTTTACATGGGGGGGTGGGGGGGGGGAGGGAGAAGGGGACAGTGGCACCACAGATTTGTAATGACTGGGGGAGTGTCAGCGTCTTCGTCAACCTCGGGGAAGCAATGATCATGGCCTCAGTTTTTCCGTCATTCAACTGTAATTTGTTTGAAATCATCCACATCTTAGTATCCAAGACACACTCCTGAAGGCTCTCGATTGTGTCCATGATCTGATCAGGTGAACATGAGTCATGGAGTTGAGTATCATCTGAAAATGCATGATGTGATATAGAGAAACGGTTAAAGACACTGGCCAGTGGCTGGACATACAGGGTAAAGAGGACTGGTCCAAGAACTGAACCTTGTGGGACGCCAAAGCGCACGGTGGATGGGCTGGATAGTTTATCATTAACAACTATGCACTGAGTTCTGTCTGTCAGATATGATCTAAACCACGATAAAGCAGTTTCATGAATGCCATACACAGAATAGAGACGTAGCAAAATGTCATGGTCAATCGTATCAAAGGCAGCAGATAGGTCTAACAGTGCGAGAACAGATACTTTGCCATCATCAAGAGCCTCGAGGAGGTCATTCAGAATTTTTGCAAGCGCAGTTTCAGTGGAATGGCCTGCACGGTACGCAGACTGATTGGGACTAAGAAGATGATTCAGGTTCAGATGGTTGAGAAGTTGCGACAACACAACCTTCTCAACGATCTTAGAGAGAAAAAGGAGGTTTGAGACAGGGCGGTAATTCTGTAGATTGTTAGGGTCTAGAGAGGGTTTTTTTTTAGCAAAGGTTTAACAATGGCGGACTTGAAATCCGACGGAAAAACACCAGACCTCAGGGACTCATTGACAATGTTGGTCATGACTGGAAGCACAACATCAATATACTCGTACAGCAATGTAGTAGGAAGTGGGTCTAAACTACAAGTCTTAACTGACTAAACTGACTGACTACTCATGTCCCGCTGTGAGCGCGTGTTGTTGGTTTTGAGTGCATGCGCTCTGTATTTAATGTCTAACTGATTAAACTGACTGTCTACTCACTCGCCTTAGCTGTGAGTGCTTGCTGGTTGTGAGTGCATGTGCCATGCATTTAATAACTAAATGACTAAACTGACTGACTACCGCATCGCCCTGTGAGTGCTTGATGGTTGTGAGTGCATGCGCCCTGTATTTAATGGCTAACTGACTAAACTGACTGTCTACTCACGTCGCCCTGTGAGTGCTTGTTGTTGGTAATCTTGAGTTTGGCGAAAGAGATCATTTCCTGGCACCAAAAGGACCCACGGTTTGGGGAGGCGGGATGGACGTAGGAATGTGGTGGTAAGTTGGTGGGGCCCGGAGCTGCGTCACTCACACTGACCCAGCGGCGCTGACAGAACTTGTATTGGCGGCTGTCACAAGGCACGAGAGACAGATGGACCGAGTACAGCAAGGTGGGGCATAAACCCTCCACCGTGACCATCACGAACGGAAACATGCGCCTGGAACACATCGTCATCATCATCATTATCCTCAACAACCACGACAGCATAAAATCATCAGGAACAGCAGAACAACGACATCCGCAACAACAACAAAAC